>PVJH01030049.1:0-25283 GCA_004026705.1 Nesogale talazaci
AGGATAAAACAAACTCACTGCAATGGAGTTGATTCAGACAAATAACGACCCTACAGTTAGAACAAGGTGGAAGAGTCCCTGTGGGTTTCTGAGACTGTAACTCTTTGTGATTGCACAAAGCCTCATCTTTCTCCCACAGAACAGCGGATGGTTTTGAAATACTGACCCTGTGGTTAGCAGCCTAACAGAGACAACAAAATCTCTCCTTTCAAAGAGTTTGAAAAGATACCTCCATTGGAGGATTTGGCATAGGAGATGACCTACCCAGACTTGTATTTTTAAAGATGAGGCTGTCTGCATTGCAGGGAATGGGTGGGACGAGGGTGAAAGGTCAGGTGGGAGGTTATTACAATGGTCAGGTGAGAAGGAATGGTGGTTTGAGCTAAATGGCGGCAATGGAGATGGAAAGAAGTGAATAAATCCATGAGATAGTAGTTCCTATGGTTATGTTAATAGATATCATCCTGCTGGCCCTCAATTCACGCCAAGTCTGTGCACAAGAGAAAAAAGGCCTATCCAATTCTGCAACATCCTCATGACTGGGGAACATTGTGACCCTAGGGTTTCCACAGACTGACTGATCTTTCAGATGTAGGCCATCAGCCTTTCTTCCTTGTCACGCTGAATCTGGAAACTGTCGAAATCTATTCAGCATGCTATGGTGTTGCTGTTTCTTCAACCTTGTTCCAACTTACAGCAACCCTTTGTACAACAGAAGAAAACACTCCCTGATCTGGTGTGACCTTCACAAGTGTCCTTATGTTTGAGTCCAAGGTTGCAGCCACTGTATCGATCCCTCCTGTCAAGAGTCTTCTTCTTGCCTGCTGCCTCTCTATTTTACCAAGCATGTCCTTCTCCAGGAACTAGCCCCTCCCACAATGTGTCCAAAATAGGTGAGATGAAGTCTTGACACCCTTGTATCTAAGCAGCATCATAGCGAAAGACCATCCTTCCTTGACAGTCACAGGGACTACACAGGAGGTGCATTGTCCAGGTGTCAAACCTGGAAGACAAGAATTCTACCCCTGAAACACAAATGCTCTCTATAAGATACACGGAAAGTAACATTTATAGAATGTTGCTAGGCACCATCGAGTTGGTTCTAAATCAGAGTGACCCTATGTTGTACAACTGAACTTATAACTCCCAGTCCTTTGCCATCCTCGGATTTCTAGAAGTTGGTGATTAGTTAGAAGTCCGTGTAAGAGCAGAAGTGCCTCAGGAAATTCATGGGTCTCTGAAGATTTTGTCTTCTGAAATATCTAAGAAATATCAGTTTATCTTCAACAAAGCTCAATCATTTGGATTCCTTGAGAGCACGGACATCAGTGTATTCTGACAGTCAGCCAGAACTTACCCTGACCCCCACAAAATTTGTTATTAAATGCCATCAGTTCTGACTTACAATGACTTTTATGAACAATTGAACCAAACATTGTCCTTTCCTGCAATTTTTTTTTATGTTTGAGCCCCATATTGGAGACCTTGTCCAGTAGCAGGTCAACTAAAAAGAGAAAGACCCTCAATGTGATGGCTTGACATATCGTCTCAGTACAAATCATGGGTATGTAGGTGTATGTTTACATGGGGAAGCATAGACTATATCCAGATCTACTTCGATTTCTGATTTTTTTTAATTTGAAATGTCCCATATTATCACAAGGGTGCATCCACAAAGATTAGAAAGCACAGTTTCAGGAAACAGACTTCCAGAGAAGGCTGTCTGGGTTTTAAACCTGGGCCCAGAAGAATCCCCTTTCCTCTTTGTTGCCAAACATTAACTGTTGTTGAACTTTCTTTGTCCTGAGGTGCCCTGTGGAAGGGCAGAGGTCTTCTGCAGTCCAATTTAAGTCAACAGTTTAAGTCAACAGAGGAAACAAAGGATCTATTCTATTGTGCGTGGCCTTGAAGATATATACAAATGCTTTCAAGCTGGAACAAATCGTTTATTTAAAGGCTGATAATTTATGGGCAAAGAGTCAGAAAATAGGCAGAGATTAAAGAACAGCTGTGGGTGAATTAATTACATCCTACCACGTGAATGAGAGCTGGAAACTTCCCAGGAATGAAAGCACATACATAGATGGTAAATGCTAGCATGTACATTAGGTGTCCCTAGGTGGCACAAGCTGAAAGGTTGACCTTTGGAAACTACCAAGAGGTGACTCAGAAGAGAGGACAGGTGATCTGCTTCCAAAATGTCACAGCTATGCACAGTCCATGGAGCAGTTCCGCCACAAGTCGGAACTGACTCAAGTGAGAGCAAGAGCGTACCTTCGACTTCACCTAGTAATGTTGCACTGACTTCCCCATGGGGCATCATCATGGTAACTGCTTTGAAAACATTTCTGTACTTTGCAGGCACATGCCATCCACTCACTGCTCAAAGCCCCGACACAGACTTCCTCATTCGATCCTCACAACAACCAGAGAGTAACAATGAACCCACACTACAGAAGAGATGGCTGAGGCAGTGAGATGTTAAGTAGACTACAGAATGAAAGAAACCAGACTGACTGGTGAGAAAGAGACAGGTGCGACCTCCAAGGATATGGTCCTTGGTCACCTTCAGGTCTGGAGCTGAACTCAACCTCGTGGTAACCTCGAGGTTTAACCATTAAATGTAATGTTTAATGGTTACATTTAAATGTAACCATTTAAGATGAAAAGGGTCTCCTTCAACCAACCATGAAGTTTACAGGATGAGGAAAATGGGCTAAACAGAAGCAAGGAAGATTGAGAGAAAGTAGAATGCCTGATGTCATCTTGACGAGACTGCAGTGAGATAGTACAAACAAAACGTGTGTGTGAATCAGAAAATGTACAACTGCTGATCTGATCTGTAACTCACAAGAAAATCCCTTTTGAAATAATAATTTGTGCAAGGCCACAAAACCATTAAAAGTTGACATTGTTGGGATTTCAATGCAGATAGATATCAGAGACTTTTTTAATCAATCAGTATGTTATCTTATAAATTGTACTATAGCTATCTTATAGGCATACACACAAACTCACATATTTTTTTTCCTGCTAAGCCTATGTTGGGAAAATCCTCTTAGTCATTATCAAACATCCAAGTCTCTAGTCAATCTTCACCTTCCTGCTTTTCCAAATATTTGCTTGGCTGTATTTAATATGTCTTTCTCTACCCACTGACAGATATAAACTGATAGGACAGGCAGTCTGTACTTATATATCTAGCCAACATAAAGGGATTTCAAAGATGGAGGTCAAGAATATACAAAAGACATCCTCAACAAAACTCAGACTGGATTCTGAAAGAAAAATATAAATTAAAAGTTTTTTTAAAAGGAATGGAAAGAAAGCCTATAAATGAGAGGTGTAATATCTTGTAATAATCTAATAACTAATATACATGTAAAGCTTCAACAGCTTTTCTCTATAGTACCAAGTTAGTTAGTTAGTTAAGTCTTTTCTTCACCCTGAAAAATATAGCTAACCCACTTATAAAATAAGCAAGGAACATGAATAGATTTTTCATCAAAGAGGACATACAAATGCATATTGCACACATTAAAAAGTGCTTACCTGTCTGTGAACTGTCCATCAAAAGCAGGGAACACATTATTTCACTCCCACTGGAATCCAGCTCACACTCAAATGTATCGCCATCAAGTCAATTCTCATTCATAGCGACTCTAGAGCATTGTGCAAAATTGGCCCTGGGTGTTTCCAAAACTGTTACTCTTTTTTTCTGCATATCATATAATTCAATAGTTTGATCATATCAAGAAGAGTTGTACAACAATTTCCACAATCAGTGTTGGAACATTTTCTTTTATCTTGCACTCATTGTTTTCAATTCCCAGTTCTCCCCAACCTTCCCTGCTGTGTTAGGCTGGCTTGACTAGCCAAACAAACCCAGTGATGCTCATATGTTTTAGGAAAGAAATTTATATCAAGAGGTCATTATATATCAAGGAAACATCGCAACTCAAATCCATATGTCCAACACTAGTCCCCAAGTCCTTCTCCAGACTCTGCAAGCCACATGCGAGGATACAGAATGCAGGAACATCGCCGGCCATTGGGTGCAAAGTCCCGTGAATCCAATGACGGTGGTTCTGGTAGCTCTCTGAGAGACTCTGTGGCAGGAAGGTGAAGGCAGAGAGACAGAGGGATGTTGTCAGGTTCTCTCCATGTGAGGAAGTCACACCCACAAGGAAACACCATCAAGCTCTGACCCTACACTTCAAGTCGACATGAAATAATGTAACTACCACATCTGCCATACACCCAATGAACCATTACTGCCAAGTTTGTTACTGCCGAGATTGTCACTCTTTACTGGAGTAGAAAGCCTCATCTTTCTCCATCAGAGCCACTGGTGGCTTCGAACTGCTGATCTCGAGGTGAGCAGCCCAGCTGGTAAACCACTATGCCCCTAGGACCACTCCCTCTTATGATAGCTGAGACTTTTGTACCAAGGCAGAAAAGAGCAAATGTTGCTGAGAATGTGGGATGACTCATATGCTTACCCACTGCTGGAGGAGATACAAAATAGTACCGTCATTATTGAAAACATCCTTCAACACACTAAAATTAAAACTATGATCCTCCTTGCTATTGCGTCCATTCCAACTCATAGCTAATCCATAGGATACAGTAAAGATCGTTCCATAGGGCTTACAAGACTGCAATTTGGCAATAAGCAGACTGCCACGTGACATCTTTTTGCATGTAGAGGCTGGTGTCCACCATTTAATAGGACAGAGCTATGGGAAAAATTCAAGTGTATGAATGATTTTCTCATTTTTAAAAAAGGTGAAATGTTGATTAATGACAAACCTCATTCTGCAGGTTCATCTACCTGGACAGTTGAAAATGTCGACTCATAGTGCTCTCGAAATTTATCCCACTGGGTCAGACTCAATCAAGCTTTCTATTTAGAGGTTCTGAAAAGATAGCATAACAGGGTGTGACCAAAAAAAGCCTGATTTGTGCTCGATGGAGGCCTGGTTTTGCCACTACAACAATGAGCCTGCTCACACAGCCATCTCAGCGTTTCAGTTTGGGGTGGGGGGAAGCAGTTTGCCTCTCTTACCCCACAAACCTTACCCACCTGACCTCACTCCATGCAATTTCTTTTTGTTTCTGCAAATGCAAAGGGACATGAAAAGTCAGTGATTTGAGGATGTAGAAGAAATGAAGAAAAAAATGAGAGAGGTGCTGTCAGCCATCCAAACAGATGAGTTTTTAAAATGTTTCAAAGAATGGAATCACAGATTTGACAAATATATGAAGTGCAATGGAGAGTACTTTGAAGGTGATAAGCTTGTTTTATTTTTTAAAAATTAAATTAAATACATTGCTGTGAATAAATATGCTGCTTAGTGTAAGCTCCCAATAAAATTATTTTTAAAAGAACATATATATATATATATATATATATATATATATATATATATGTTTGTTGTTGTTTAGAGGACGGCTACCCTCTCGTAGTCTTCATTTTGAGAGATCAAGCATTTCACTGAAGGAAGCAAAAAAAACAAAATTCACGCAGTCTTGTAGCTGCTCCAGATGCTGATGCTGTCAGGGGCCATCTGGTCTGTTTAGCAGCACATGTGATGGAATCCTTGACCAGACACTCAGGTTCATTGAAAGACCTAACTCTTTGTACCCCCGGAATGTCTATGTAGCTTTAAAAGAGGTATATTAGATTTCAGTGGTTGCTATAACAATTAGAACAAACTTGATGGCTTAAAAAACCCTTGCAATCTCCTGGGTGATTGAAGCATCTTTGATGAGAATAATCCCTCAGTCTATGCCCACCTCCTGTCCCCTGCCCCACAGAAACTTATTACCCAAAAGGGAAATCAAGGCTCCATAGCTAATTTGTGAAGAAGGTCACAGCAGAGGCAGTGTGTGATTTGGTGTCTCTCAGAGAAGTCATTTATGCCACCAGAGACTAAAGAATAAAATGATGTCAAAACAGACTCACTGTTATATTAATTCAGGCAAACTGAAGTATTCCCACTTTCAAGGTATCCCACAGGGCAGTTCAACCCTGTCCTATAACTCTCCTGTCCTGTTGGGTCTCCATGAGTCTGAAGCTGTGAGCTTTGTTTTTGGTTTGAGGATCCAAAGTGAGGTCCCTTGGAAGGCAAACTAATTTTTATGAAGACTTCAAAAGTCCAAGGGCTCTTCTTTTTCTCCCTAATTGAAAAGAGTCCTGGATTTCAAGGAAATTCAAACACACACACATACACACACACACACACACACACACACACACACATACACACACCGAGCTTCCCTTTGCAATCGTAGACCTACAGAAGAGTTCCTTGATCCTGTGTAAGCTAGAGAGGGCCTTGATGGTACCCTGGAAAAGCACGAGGCTGTAACCCAGATACCAGCAGTTTAAACTCACCAGCTGCACTGAGGGAGAAAGATGCAGCACTTGGCCTCCTTAACCGTTAACCCATAAACCAAACCCACTGCCACTGAGTTGATTCCAACCGATGACAACTCTATACAGGGTTTCCAAAACGATACATCTTGACAGGAGCAGGCAGCTCCCATCTTTCTTCTAAAGAGGGCCTAGCAGGTTTGAACTACCAACCTGGCAGTTCATAGTCCAATACCTGGCCCACAGGAACTCCAGGTCATCTCCTAAAAATTGTAGCACTGGAATCCCTTCGGAGCTATCTTACTGTCCAATAGAGTTGCTCTGGGTCAGAATAAACCTAATGGTAGAAGTCTGATTTTCATGTCAACAAATCAAAAGTCAGATGAAAATTAGATGCTGAGGCCAAAAGGACCTCTATTCCCATCAATAACCCTTGCTTGCCAAGTTTCTTGTTCAACACTGAGCCTTCTTGTTTTCATTCATTAACTTTATTTTTTTAAAAGTAGCATATGCGTCTATACTCCCAAAGGCCATATGAAAATATCATTTGTTTTTGCTTTAGGTGTCATCGAGTAGGTTCTGACTCACAGAGGCCCGGTACGCAACAGAACAAAGCACTGCCATCCTCACTACCATCTTTACATTCGAACCCATCGGTGGAGCCGCTGTTTTTCACTGCCTTCTGCAGGGACTGGTCTCTCCTTATAACACGTCTGAAATACATGAGATGAGGGTTCACCATCCTGCCTTCTAAGGACTGTTCTAGCTGTATGTCTTCCCAAGACAGATGGCAGGCCAGGCACGGTCCTTTCAAGGTTCTTCACCAACACTACAATGCAAACACATCGAGTCTTC
Source organism: Nesogale talazaci (assembly GCA_004026705.1). NCBI lineage: Eukaryota > Metazoa > Chordata > Mammalia > Afrosoricida > Tenrecidae > Nesogale > Nesogale talazaci. Next base: position 7,235 of record PVJH01030049.1, read on the forward strand.
TTTTGTCTTTCTTCTTCATTGCCTTTCACATGCATGTGAGTTGATTTGAAAACCCTGTAATTTTGGCCAGGCGCACCTTGATCCTCAAAGAGATGTCCTTTCTCTTCAGCACTTTAAAGAGGACTTGTGCCGCAGATTTGTTCACCCAATGCAATTCATCATTTGGTTTTTTGACTGCTGCTTCCGGGGACACTGATTGTGGAGCCAAGCAAAATGAAACCTCTAACAACTTCAATCGTATCACGATGCTATCTGTTGGTCCAATACTGAGAATTGTAGTTTTCTTGACATTAAGTTGTAATCCATATTGAAAGCTGTAATCCTTGATCTTCATTACCAAATGGTTAAATCTTCCTCACTTTCAGCAAAAAAAAGGTTGTGTCATCTGCAGGGGTACAACCCTTACTCATTCTGTGGTAGTTATATAATCTCATGTCGACGTGAGAGTATTATGAATGAAGGGATAGAGTCTAGTTAGTCTGTCAATCAGGTCATAACTAATGATGCCTCTGTGTGGGTGTAGCCTTCTCATGAGGTTTCTGGGAACTTCCTCTTTTCCCCCAGAGGTGGGCCAGACTCTCTCTCTGCCTTGGTCATTTCTCATGGCAATTCATTTGAAGCCATGCTGATGGCAGCCAGAACCGTGGAGATGTTTCCACCACCAATGAACCCACAGGACTTTCTACCCACAGGCTTCCTGAATTAGGCATCATTGCATGTGCAGCGTGAGTCTAAAGAGGACTCTATGGACTGGTATTGGACATATGGACTAAACCAGTCTGTCTTTCTGGAAATGTACTGTAAGACAGCATCCATCAATCAGGTTCAACTTCATCTCCGTGTGATTGGAGTTGAGCACTCACCAGTCAGGCAAAAGAACCAGTCATTTCTCTCTGCTCTCCACCCCCTCCGGTGCAGTTCTTCCTTATTGAATATTCTCTGAATGTGTCCACAGCTCACTCATGCACAGCCCTTGCTCTCAGAATGCTTCTATTCATCTCGGTCCAGAACTTCACTCTCCCATATGGTCAAATTGAGGTTAAAAAAATACCCTAGCATCATGGAATTAAAAGTTTATCATTTGGAAGGCAAAATAGAGACTTACCAGAGTCACCCTGGCAAACAAGTTCCTCCCACAGAAATTCTGTGGGACCTCTCCAAAAAATGCAAAGTCACTTTCCGGAAATTCAAAAAGAGCTAGTGAGTCCCTCCTCAGATCACTTTTTGAAGAGGACAAACCGACTTTGTCTATAAAACTCAATAGCTTGGGCTGAGCCCCGGTGGCATAGTGGTTGTGCGCGGGACTGCGGCCCACTGGGATGGAGGTTCTACTCCCACCACTGGAGAGCAGTGATGCCAAAAAAAAAAAAAAAAAAAACTCAATAGCTCTGCAATGGCCTTTAAACTTTTAACCAAATCTTGAAAAGTAGAAAGAAATCAACATATTTGCCTTTAGTAGGGCAGTAGGAAGTAAATATATGTTCTGTCACCTTAGCTGGCCTGCTATTTCCAAAATCATAAAGTGGCTCTGAGTTCTCTGGTTAAGCCTTGATAGTACTTCCAAAGAGGCTTCTGTTTTCTTTGCTCTTTTGTTTCCTTCTTCCCCGCCCCCCAAGCCCACCCCCCAACGTATAACATTAACAAGTTAAACAGAGTGGGAATCACATAGCCTCTGCTCCCAGTGCCTCCTCTCTAGCACCTGCCATCAGCCTGCCTTGGGTTTCACGCCACAGCTGCGCACTGGTTAGAAGCTTGACCTCTTCTTTGACCTTGGAAACTCTTTGTTTCCGGTGCAACCCCCTCTTGCAGAAAGGTGAGGGTCTGTTTGACTTAAGCCTTGGTTTGAAGTTGGATTGATAGCTGTCTTTTTTTAGGGGGGGGGGGGGGCGGGGAGGCGGGAGAAGAAAAACTCATGAACAGAAAAAAGATACACCGAACTCTGTGATCTGGGAGTTCTGGGTGCTTTGGGGCACATCCAGGGTATTTTCAGGCCCTGACCACTAGAGGGCACAGACTGTGCACATGTGCCGTCCATCATCTCCAAAGTCCACTGCCTTCTCCCTTCTTCACTAAACATAGCCTCCTCTCCCAGCCCCAAAACAGGGAGATTTGTAAAGAGTGTGCCTAGGGAAATCTTGAAATTTTCATTCTTGCTCTCCCTTCAAATTCAGAATAAATAGACTTTGATAATATCAACTTATCAGCAGAAATGCCTTCAGTCCTCTTGTTCATCTGTTCAGTCAAGTGTCTTTCATGTTTTTGGTACCAAGAAAGCCATTCCACCCTCTTGATCTGGCACCCTCCTCTGTTTCTACCCTCTACATGTCTACTGTGCTTGAGGGAAGAAGGTGGATTCTATTGGGTTAATAGAAACCATTCCCTGGTGCCTCACCCTCCTGTCAGGTGGCCCCACAGGCAAGTGCTGTCTGTACCCAAGGTGGATTACTCAATCAGGTAAATACAAGCTCACTTGTGCTCATTTAAGTAAGCATAGTGCAGAAACTGGACTATGTGAAGAATGGGACATCAGAACTTAAGGAAGACTTATGAATAACCTTTGATACACCAATAACACAACCTTGCTTGCTGAACCAAAGAGGACTTGAATGTCTGCTGAGAAAAATGTGTAGAACACCAAAATCCTAACAACTGGACCAACAGACAGCATCATGATCAATGGAGGGAAGGTCCAAGTTGTCAAGGATTTCATTTGGGCTGGGTCCCCGGTCAACTCTCATGGATGGAAGCAGCAGTCAAGAAAGCAGACGACAGGTTTGGAAGTCACTGTCTTCATTCAATTCGAATGTCTTGCATTTGAGGCTGCCCAATAATAGGTACCTGAAGACTACTGGGTATTTGCCACTTTCATATTTTCTTAGTGTTTTAAGGCTTGTCATAGTTCTGCAGACAGTACTACCATAGTGAGTTTTATTGAACTTAGTGCCCTATGTCTAACCCTGTTGTTTTTCTTAAACAAGATTCAGTCACTTAAGATTTTTAATACGTGTAAGTGAGCATCCCATGTATTTTTGTCCAAAAAACTTTCCCATATGATTCCCCTTATTTCAATATTTTAAATCCTATAACATTAGCTAGTTTAATGATTATGTTAGTAATTACCAAAGATCTCATGGAGGTAATAATATGAGCTCTCAAAAAGTTGATACATACTGCTACTAAAGTGGAACAGACTGTTATATAAACCTTACATATATGAATGGATTTTGATCTCACAGTGTGATCTCACGTTACCATAAGCCCTAACCTATAGAACATTCAGTTCTTCAGATTTAACCATGCTCGATACTACTCTCATGTAGGGATCACTGAAAATACAGATATTCTAATAAAATGTGCTTAAAAAAATAATAGAATCTGAGGTCAGCAAAACTTGTCTGAAAACAAGCAACCATCTAGGTGAGGGATCAGCTAAGCCCACACCAAAGACACCCATCTGCCTGTGTAATCGAAGGGTTCTAAATAATAAAATCCCAGCTGAGAGGAGGGAATTGTATTAGAGCTTAAATTCTGAGCACCAGGTTTGCAGAAGACTATAAATGACAGGAAAAGCCCAAAATCCCCTTGCATAGACCCCACAGGGATTAAACCTCCATTGAATTCCCTTAGGCCCTTGTAAATAGACAGAGTGCACCAGAAAGTGAATTCATGAATTTGGGCTAATTTACAACATCTTCTCATTCGTTTGCCCTTTGGACACATTTTTAATTTGTTCTACTTTTTGCTGTCTTTTGCTTTCTTCTGGATGCAGGTTTTTCTGAAGGTATGGTGGTGCTAGGAATCCATCCATCAGCAGCGAAGCTAGCTTGCCTACAGTCATCACACCCTTGCCTAGCTGTCACCCCACAGTTTTGGTGGGTGACACAGAAAGTTTGATAGACGAGGAGAAACGGAGGTCTAGACGTATCCATCGCTCTTTGTAAGAAGGTCCCCTTGACACCTCACCACCCTCTTCCATCTATCCTGTCATGGTTGTTTTTGTTGGGTGCCATGGAGTTGGTTCCACTCCTGAGCAACCCTGTGTACAACAGAAGGAAACAGCACCTGGTCCTGTGCCATCCTCACGATTGTTCTGGTTGAGCCCCGGGAGCCAGTCACTGTGTCACTCCATCCCATTGAGGGTCTTCTGTCTTGGTGCTCAGCTACTTTTCCAAGCATTGTGTCCTTTTTCAGGGACTGCTCTCTCTCCATAACTCATCCAAAGTATGTGAGATGAAGTCTTGCCACCCTTGCTTCTTTGTTTTGGGCGTCACTGCCCTCTGGTAGGACTGGGAGGACCAGCCTTGCTCCTGGAGAGCCACTACTGGATTTGAACTGCCAAGCCCGTGGGCTGCAGTTCCGCACTCAACCACTACGCCATTGGGGCCCAGCCCTGCCCCCCTTGCTTCTAAAACACACCCTGGCTGCACTTCTTCCCAGACAGGTTGGTTTGTCCTTTCAGCAGCCCCTGGTACTTTCATTAGTCTTCTCCGGCACCCCAATCCAAAGGCATCGTTTCTTCTTCAGCCTTCCTTATTCGGTGTCCAACTGTCACATGCCTATGAGGTGATCGAAATGCCAGGGCTCGGGTCAGGTGCCCCTTAGTCCTCAAAGCAACATCCTTGTTTCTCAACACTTTAAGGAGGTCTTGTGCAACCGACTTACCCAATACAATCCAGCTCTTGATTCCTTGACAGCTGCTTCCATGACCGTGGATTGTGGAGCCAAGCAAGATGAAATCCTTGACAACTTCCATCTTTTCTCTGCTGATCCTGATGTTACCGCTTGATCCCACTGTGAGGATTTTCATTTTCTCATGGTTGGAGTTGCTATCTAGCCATTCCATTTCAGTATGCGAACTAGAGCACCAAAAGACATGGGGGATGTAGTGGTGCCTACCGTGGACTGCTAACCAGAACTTGTGGCAACATCCTGCAATAGCTTCAATCCGATCACACCTCTGCAGCGGCACAGTGGTTACCCATTGGGCTGCTAACCACAAAGTCGGCAGTTCATAACCACCAGCAGCTCTTCAGGGGAAAGATGAAGCTTTCTACTCCTCTAATAGTTATAATTTCAGAAACCCACAGGGCAGTTCTACCACTTTCTATGAGATCACTGTGAGTCAGAATCAACTCGATGGCAGTGAGTCAGGAATTTGAATTGCTACAACACCTCAGTGTATGTATCAATCTTTGCCCCCTTCCACATGAAAGCAGCTAGACCTTGGGAAGAGGCCTCACAGGCCTGCAAATTCCTCTGCCAGTGTCAGGCAGTCAGACCGCCAAAGCAACTGTGGTGGGACAGACGCATGTTTGTTGCAACAGGCATCTCCCACGCTGAGGATGGAAGGCCTATCACCTAGAGGGTAATAGAACTGCCTGCTGAGTCTGAGCTTTGGCTAGGTGATTCAGGACATTCTAGATGGTTGTTGAGAATCGAGACTACCCTTTGACAGGGTATCTTAATGCATTCCATCTAGAAGGGCAGCCTTGAGCTGAGATGAAGCTGTCATTGGTAAGGAAGCAGACATCACTTAGATTAGGCAGAGAGGGAGCGATGTGGTATCTGATGGCATGCAGTGATCTTGTTTTTGTCTGAGTTTACATAAAATTATTTTTTTGCTCTCCTGTTGTCATAGCATGACCTTGCCTCACATTGGTGTCCTATGAGATCATGTTCAACACAGGAGTGTCAGGGCTGAGGTATGGGTGCAAGACCAGCTCCTCACAGCACCCAAAGCCTGCCTCTCTCACACGGAAAACCCCTGGCCTTGGAGTTGGTTCCAAGACACAGGGACCTATGTGTGTCAGAGCAGGACTCTGCTTCATAAGGTTTTTCGGAGTGTGATCACCAGACTTTTTTTCTGAGGCGCCTCTGGGTAGATACCGCCATGTAAGTTGGGAGCTGCTAAAAAGGTCAATGTTTGCACCCTTGGGGACTCCTGCATTTCTGTTTCTCCTCTCTCTTTAGCCTTGTCTCTAATGCCAGGGTTTGGTGTTCAGGAGAACATACAATGCAAACATGTGGTTCTCAACCTTCCTCATCCCTCGACCCTTTGCAATTCCTCATGTTGTGGTGACCCCCCAACCATAACATTTTTTCATTGCTACTTCATAACTGTAATTTTCCTACTGCTACGAATCATAATGTGAGTATCTGATAGGCAGAATGTATTTTCATTGTTACACATGGAACATCATTAAAGCATAGTGATGAATCACAAAAGCAATATGTCCCTACATATTGGGGAAGTAATTATTTCTAATGAAAAATAAATGAGATTCTGTCTTGAAGCATGGTGTAGCATGGGTAACAGTCTTCACGCTGGGTTCTTGTCTGTGGACCTCTCTGTTTGTGGGTGGACCCACCTGGAGATGGATAGAGAAGCGGTGTCTCAGTTCCTAGGAGACACCCGATGGTCTCAGGCAAAGCTGTGAAAGGGTCTTTCGACCCCCAGAGGGGGTTAAGGTTGAGAGCTGCTGTATAATGTAAACAATATAGACGAGTGCCTGGAACATACATGATTTCCGTGGCTTTCCAATTGTCTCTCCCGTGAGGAAAAGAGCTCTTGGTACCACCCGTCAGTAGCAGCCTGAGCCCAGCACTATGTCCAGAATGTGACATGAGTCACAGACATCTGACATCCAGTAGTCACATCAGGACAGGAAGTTGGGTCTGTATTTCCACATCTCCTGCCCACTCCACCCACCCCACAATGGTCCTGACCAGCGACCTACCCACAGCAGAACCAAGATGCCAAGAGAACTTTGGGGCTTTGCCGTGATACCCCTAAGATTTCCACATGAGATATCAAGGTGAGAGCAAGAACACAGAGAGTACAAAATCTGCAAGTCACAAAATCAGCCAGGAGGACTTGGAATTTTCTAAAGACTGCGGGGTAAATGCAGGCTGGGCCAGGTGTCAGTGAGCCGCACATTATGAACAGGAATTGGTAAGGGTCTCGAACTTGGACAGAGGTGCCATGGTGTCGCAATGTTGAGGAGCAGACGGAAAGATTGGTGGGTGGTTTGATCCGCCCCTCCCCTGCTGTTCCAAGGGCAAGTGCCTGTCAGCGTCTGTCAAAATCAACAGCCTTAGTGGCGGGAGTGTATCTTGAGAGTGATGTTGGCAACAAGTGTGCAGATGTGGTCTGCATACAATTGACGTATGTATTGATCATGATGGGAGTTGCATGAGTCCCCAATAAGATGAGTTACTTAAAAAAAAAAAAAAAAAAAACAGGAGGGGGAAAGAGGAGTTTATACCAAGGGCTCAAGTAGAAAATATTTGAAAATGAAGATGACAACATGTGTACAAATAGGCTTGATACAAATGATGTATGGGATGTTATAAGAACTGCAAGCTGCAAGCCCCAATACAATCACTGGCGGGGAGGAGATCAACAGCCTTGGAAGCCAGACAGGACAGTTCTACTGTCTTAGTTGATCACTGTGAGTAGGAATCAACTTTATGGCCGTAGATCGGTTTTGAGGTTTGAAATCATATCCCGCTTCCGAGTGCTCTAAGATTCACACCGCTTACTTGTCCACATTCTCTATCAACTCCCACCTCAGGGCAGTCTCTGCTGGGAGTTCCTTCTTCCTCAGTCCCTCCCCCCCCGCCCCCCAATGTATCCCTGAAGCCACATTGCAGTGTGAAGGCGAGGCTCAGTGCAGGTAGGGGGCTGCCTGCTAGCCCACAGCCTTCCCCTGCCCTCCCAATGAAGCCTCAGAAGTCCAGACTGGCTACCTACAACATTCTCACCGGAACAACGTGCTTATTCTTCTCTTTCCTGGGCTTTGGTGTTGCAGAAATGGGGTGTGGGGGGCAGGGTGCAGAAGCAAGTTCTCTTAAATGCAAACACATGACAGAAAAGAGAAATCCAGGAGCAGGGGAAGGGGAAGCTACAGGGGGTTTGATGGGTGGTTCAAGTTGTTGAATGCAAACCTGGTGATCTGATAGGTAAGCCCCCAACCAAATTTATAAGAAAATATTTTTTAAATTAAAATTTTAAATATAATCCATCTCATCAAATTAGGTACACGATATTGTTTTGAGCCAAAAAATGGTCCTGAAACATTGCCTAATGATACGGGTACAATACTAAGAATTAGCTAATATAATTATTCTACTCTTTATACAATCATTCAGCATACCAACACTCATTAAACAAAATAATTTTTCACACCTGAGGAGGGGGGAAATGTGTAGACTTTCAAAATAGGTTTATTTGACATCAGGACACAGAATAAATCTCCTCTTTACACAACTTTCATCATCCACCAAAGACTACGTATACTTTCCTAACCCTCCATCCCCACGCCACCCCCAGGCTGGAAAACAAGCTATTATCGGGATGGCGCAACCTGGCTTGCTAAGAAGGTGTGGCGGTTCATTCTCAAGTTTTCCTCGTCTTCGTCCTCTGTGTCTCAGGGCAGAATGTTCTCTCCAGCAAAGTCGGTCGTGTCGAGCCCAGGAAACACAGATGCGAGGTTGAGCTGGACCCACAGGCGGGGGCTGGTTAAACCTAGAGAGGCACTGGCTTCACCTGCTGGGCATCAGGGAATGTAGAGTCCAGGGTCCCCACCTACAGCACCATCCACAGCATCAGCTGCTAATCTCCTCAGGCTTCCCACGTCAACTTACAGGTGCCCGCTATCGCCCACGCCTCAGAGGGGGTGCTGGAAGGTGCACACAGGTATCATTCCCCACCTGCATATGACCACTCTGTTACAAATAAACCTGTGAAAAGGGAGTACAGTGAGCAATCCTCTTCGCACAAACAAACATCATTTCTGATTCTGATTCTTCGTAACACGTGATCGTTCATTCGTAAGCTCCCAGAGTGCCCCCGGGACAACAGCTACCTGTCGGGCTGCCACCCTCAAAGTCAGCAGTACGAAACCACCATCAACACCACTGGAGAAGATGCAGCCTTCCACCCCTGGAGAGTTAGAGTCTCGGAACCCACGGGATTCTACAGGTCTCTAGGAGTCCGAATTTAGTCCCTGGCCATGAGTGTTGGCATGTGCTTGGGACCAGAGCCTGCCTTAAAACCCAAAGGAACCTCCACAAGGAGACCGACACGGGCGGATGGACCCCTGAACCCACCAGCGACACTGTCTTCAAACTCACGCCCTTGTTTTGAATAAAATGTGGACAGTCTTTAATGAGGTCGCAATGTCCGCAGACTGTTCAAAAAGGGCAGATACTGAGTCCTCAAATTCTGCTGGGCTCCCCCAAATGCTCGCTCTTGGGAGGCATGCATTAAGCAGCCAAGTGCCCAGGTCAGTTCACGGCTATGATGGGACCGGGTGACCTATTTATCGTTTCAGAAGGTGTGTCGTCACCACTGCTGGGTGCCCTCAAGTCCACTCCAACACAGCCACCTCATCGGACTGGTCGAACCACTCCAAAGGGTTGATGAGGTTGCATTCTTGAAGCGGGAACAGATCATGAGGTCCTCCCCCGCCCTGAGGGGTTCGAACCACCAGCCTCTGGGTTGGCAGTCAGTGCTGAACCGCAGCTGCTGGCCCCACCCTGAAACCAGTAACTAAGACACCAACAAAAGTGGGGCAGCAAGCCCTGGATCCAAGAAAACAGAAAACGGGCCTGCTCTCTGTAACGGCGAGGGGCCAATACCAAACTGCGCTGAGTTGGGATTGCCACGATTTAAACTCCCTTTCCACAGGCATTTCTGCCCAGGCAGGAAACTAGAAGAGGGAGCCCACCAACTTCTGCAGCAACAACACATACGCTCTCCAAACGCACTGCCCTCACGTCAGGAGTCTGACGCAGAGTGGTCCTGCAGGCCGGAGTCGAACCGGCCCTATGGGTTTCCGAGACTCTAACGCTTCACAGGAGTAGAAACCTCGTCCTTCTCTCACAGGGCAGCTGGTGGGTTCAAATCGCTGACCCTGCACGTGAGCGGCTGAGTAACCCCGATGCCCCCAGGACTCCTTGTGGTCCACCGGGCGGTAACTAATCGTCCCACAAAAGTTCCTCCACCTGAAACATCTCCAGACAGCCTCAGGCCTCTAGAGCAGCAGAATCCCCACTATCAAAATCGTCCCTGGGATTAGGTCATAATTAAAATCTTTTTATATCTGTGTGGCTATAGGACCACCAAGATTTCCTTCCCAGTTGTTATACCTATTTTGAGGCTCAGTGGGAGAGCATGAGCTGGGAACGAAGGGAGATTTCTTCCTCAGACAGTGTCCCCGGCAGGGACAGGTTGATCGTACAAAACCCCTCTGACAGATGAGGGAAATGAGGCTGAGAAACAGCAGGTCCAATTTTCTTCCTCACCAACAGGGGGCCTGCCCGTGAGGCCTGGGTCCCAGCTCACATCCCACTGTGAGGGATAAGAAGTCAGGGAGATGAGAGGGACCACAGGCTCACTCTGCTCAGGGTACAGTCCCCCTCCGCTCTTGATCTGTGGGGGTTGCTCCTTCCTCTAAGAGAACTCATGTCAGAAGCCAATGAATTCCTGCAATAACCTCCTTATTCATACACCGATCCCTTGACTGATAGGGGGTAGAGAGGAAGGATTGAAGATACTTGCTTTCAAATGGATGTTTTAGTTGTGAACAGGCAAAGGAGATTTAGATATGTGGCAGTTAGATTTTGTGTCAACTTGAACTTGTGTGAAAGCGTAGGGGTGGAGGGCAACCTAGCCATCAGGTGGCAGTCAGCTGCTTCCTTGGGGGTGTGGCACATTCATAAAAGGCATGGTGAGAAATGTGTCCCTTTGCCCTCCCTGCCTTGGAGCTGTCAGCACCAATCTTGGACCCACCTGACTCTGCACCCACTGCCCTATGACCTCCCTGCCCCCTACTTAGCTCTCCCTGTCATAGCCTTTGGCTATTTGCTGTCAAGAAAGAGCTCCAGCTACCATGACACCCATGGACTTGAAGTTGGACTAGACTAGGCTGGATATAATATGACTTCTCGATACAAAGTTCTCGTACATAGCTGAGTGTCCCTTCTTGGGTTTCTCTAGACTCCAGCCTCATTGGCAAAGCCAGCCAATTCATTTGGACAGTTTATCAGCCCGTTGCTATCAAGCTCAGTCTGACTCAGTGTGGAACTGGACTACTCCAGTAGTAGGGTTTTCAATGTCTTACCAGTCATAGATTGCCAGGCCTTTCTTCAGAGGCAACTGGAGGTGGACTCCAAGCTCAATAAACTTTGGTTCCCTGGGCTGTTTGATGCAATCATCTGAGATAACAGTTTTACAAACCAAACTAAATTCACTGCTAAGGCATTCACTGACTCAAATCGGCCTGACAGTGGTTCCTGGGCACAAAGCCCAGAGCTGCATCCTTCACCCTCAGGGTGCCTGGTGGGTTGGATCCAATTCCTTGGTGGTCAGCAGGCCCACATTTACTGGCCGCCAGGTTTTTGTAACAATCACCGAGCCCTGAACTCCTTCCACCAACCCCACCACCAGCTCCCCTGATAGTCTCATTTTACGCCTGCTCACCATCCTGATTTCTACATTAATTTGGATCTTTTTCACTCGAAAGAGAGAAGGTGGGGGCAAGTTATCTCTAGAACTCTGACTTGACCAAGTGTCAGGGTAGCATTGAGTTGACTTGACTTCTTAGCGTAAAGTCTTCTTTCTGGAAGGCAGAGCTGAGTCTGAGCTCACAATCGTTTTAAAAAGCATGCTTTGAAATCCGTGTGTGTTAACATGACCAGGATGTGGCAGGAGAATCGCCTACTCCATTTATTTTTATTTTTACAAACAATTTTAGAGGAAAGGGTGATGGAAACATCACAAGATTGACATTATTGCTTCAAGTGCTTGGTTACACATAGGAGTGAGGAAATCAAGATTTGGCTATTTTAAATAATTTTTTTTAAGCAATTGAATCAAATTAAGGAAGGGTCACAAAAATACAATTAAACTGTTCTGGGATTGACAGAAATGGAAGCCACAAATAAATTCATGTAATAATGGCCAACAGAAAGTTCACAAGGCATTAAAAGAGAAAGGCGTTCTCCCTAGCCCTGCCACTTCCAGGAGTGGTGACGCAGGCCTGAGCCCCGTGGTCTTGGTGGCAGAGAGGGGCGGCCAAACACTTAGGACCCCGTAGTTTACACACCACAGGAACATACCAAGCAGACCAAAATGCAGTGTTTAAAGATACAATCATCTGGAAGAAAGCCGCACTGCAGTATCTTTAGGAAGCCCTGAGCTTCCATTCAAACAATGTTCATTTCATTGTTAAGTATTCCCAGAAAATAAAGGCAGAAAATAACCACTTAGAGGTCACTTCTGTCATTTCTTTCTTTTTCTGTTTCATTTTAAATCCCAACCATGCCAGACCATAATACCAAGAATGACTGGACTCCACGTTCAAACCGACACTCTGCTCTCGGCTCTTGGCCTGGGCAGAGGTGCCACGCAGCAGCCGCTGTACTGATCTCACAGGCTGATGCCAGCACTTCCCCGGGATGTATTTCTAAGCAAACTCCTTTCTCACATGCTGTACCACGACTTGGATGCCCAACCAGGAAGTAACCAATAAAGCAATGCCAAATGCCAAATGCTGCCACTTATTTTAAAACACCCAAATTATATATATATATATATATATATATATATATATATATATATACATATATATGTGTGTGTATATATATATATATATATATATAAAGAGAGACAGACAGACGCACCCAGCTGGTGGCTGGCTTGCTCAAGAGAAGGAGAACCCAACAGGCCAACACTGAAGGAACATTGCTGAGTCTTTGTGCTCTGGAGTTCCCTCATGGTGGTCTCAGGTCCCCCCTTTGCTACACTACAAATTAGATTCAAAATTTAAAACCCTTTGCATGATCTTGTCTTTACATAAAATGAAATGACATGGGGGGAGTGGGGGGGGTGTAGCTGCCTAGTATTTCATTCATTAGAGAGGGAGGAGAAAGATACTATTAGATTGCCAAAGTCTCTACAAAGATGAAAACCAAAACCTTCCAGTATTGCTAGAGGGTGCGCTTTCATCTCTGCTCCCATCTTCATCCCCACTTCTCACAGCATCTTCCACACTCATCTCTTTCCATCCAAAGATCCATCCATGGGTATGGAATTATATTACAAAAGAATCAATCCCAGAACTACATCCCCAAGCAAACAGGCAACATAATGAACGTAGAACTTTGTTGGTTTGGGGGGGAGGGGGTATTGTTTTTGTGGTTTGTTTTGCTTTTATTGCGATTTGGGTGAAAGTATGACTTTACTCGTAAGTATGACTGATGGGATTCTGATTTAAACAGTTTTGTTAATAAATTAGTCCCAAGTATCATTTCAAACATGTTTTTAATGGTTTTACTTATGAATCAGTTTCCAAATATGTTAATGAGACCAGCCGGTATCTATTTTTAAACTTTGTCACCCTGAAGTCACATCAATGGGTGATTATCGAGTACAAACATTTCCCGACATCAGTCATCAACCATTGCAAAGTGCCTCTTCTGAAACACAAAAATAAAGACTGACCTTTCAGCTACGTGATTACAACATATCATTACTGGAAGAAATTAAAAAAAAAAAGACAAAAGTATTTATAAATATGAATTGGCCTCTAAACAAGGCAAGGTATTAATATTTTCATCACTCGTATAAAACAATACGTGAAGACGACCCTGCTTTTGTCTTTTCTCCAGTGAAAACTAAAACATTTCACCTCAAGTGTGAACAAATGGAGTGTGGGCGTGTTGATCACTTCCATTCTGAGTCACAGACAGTTCAAGATAGGTCAGAGAGAAGAAATCCAGTTTTCATTGAGATAAAGTGCCATCCTCTTAATTCTTGCAAAATGGACCACCAACCACTGTTCGATTTCAGTTCACATTCTGCCAAAAGTTTGCATGTTCGTTCACTGGTTTATTAGGTAACAAAATAATACGTTCACAGTATAGCATCATGTATGGAAGTTAACGGACATCCCCAAAGAAAGACAAAATCTACAACTCATATTTGTAGGAAGCCAAAAACCAGCTCAATGGCCAAACGTCCAAATCACCTTTTTAATAAAAGGTCCTAATACTCAAATGCTCTAATAAATACAGGAACATAACAAAAATGAAAATATGGAAAAACTAACTACTGTGAGATGAGGCTCTTCCCCCGCCCCGCCCACCCCCTCCAAAATAAAAACTCCCTCTTGCAATGCACTCTAGGAGTCGAGGCCGAAGAAACGGCCCCCATGCCTTCCATTCCTCCGCTTACCCACCGACACTTCCTTTGAGCCCAAGGTCTACCTCCATCCCCAGTCACTTTGCACTCCCGCTCCGGGGAGGGCCGGCGCTCGCCCTGGGACATGTCAGGGCCTCGGCAGCATACAGACTGAGACTGCAAACCCGTCGACAGCTGTGGGGGGCAGCTGAGCAGCTGTGTGGGGCAGCGCCCCACTGTTCCTGGTGCAAGGATGACGCCAGTGCTGGTCGGCTGCGGTGAGCTGAGCCGGATGTCGCCGAGCGGGGGCCTCAGGCTGACCCCCACAGACTTCTGAAGCACATCAGCAGGATGGGAACGAGACACACCTGGACAGTGCCAGGTAGAGGAGCAGGACTACTCGTGGGACGTTAGAGAAGAGGGGGGGGGTTGCTTTTGTCCCTAAGGGTGTCCCTAAAACAAAACCAACCAACGAAATGGTATAGAGTTATTTTTTCCTGAAATTTCATTTTGGTAGAAAGATTAAGAAAGAGAACTCTGTCCACAAAAGGGTCCTCCCCTTGGCTTGGCCTGCCCTGAGCTCTGTACCTCCTAGGCCCTGGGGTTCTACCCGGGGAGCCCCTCCCACCGGGCACAGCCTCTTTTCAGCCGGGCCCACTCGGAGGATGAGTTCAGTCTTGAGGTGGCTCACCCGCTGAGACAGTTTCACTTGCGCAAACTTAAAGCTACGATCGCTGCCCGAAGAAAGGGAACATCAACCTGATTCTTCTGCTCTTTTGTCGGAAGACCAGAAAGAGAAGCCGAAGGCGGGTAGCAATGCTTCCAGGGATGAGTTAAGAGGAATGCATTGTACGGAGACCCCGGAAAACTACTTAGGAAGTTTAGCAAAGACTCCAAGTAGAATATTTCTAAGAAACGCCATCCTGATTCCGGCCAGGCAGAGCAAGTGAAACGACGGGCACCCAGTTTCGATGAGCAAATGTTACTGTAAAAACCTTACGACACTCTGACTGCAGTTAACTCTATGTCAGACTACAATCAATCTGAGAGTAGTGCTGCAGGTAACGGGGGGGAGTGGGGGGTGGGGGAAGTGGTGGGGAGAGTCTAACACAGCCCCTGCTGAGACTCGGAGTGATGCCACGGGTGGACCACCGGGGAAGGAGGAAAGTCGGCAGGGAAACCAGGGAATAGTGCTTTTTCAACATCCTCCCCTCTCGAGTGAGTTCCACAGTTCTGTAAGTTATTCTCTTGACTGATAGAATAAAATATATCCAGATTCTGAATTTTTTGAAATATCTGATGTCAGGCCATAGAATTCTTCGATAGCTTGAGCATCTATTTTCTGGAAGGAAAGGAGACATCAAAAGGCACAATTGTTTAACAGGCTGACAGGGAGAAGCCCAGGAAGACCAGCAAATCAGGCAGCAAAGCAACACAACTACAAGGAACTTGCAACAGTTCGTGGGTGACTCAGACAGACAGCGCGAGGGGCAGCCTGACATAAAACCACACAGGCTTGGGGAAGAAGACCCCTCTGGTTAGCCTGCTAGTGCCCCCACAGGAGAATCCTTGGAAGAACCCGGGACCTCTGCCTGTCAGGAGGTCAACTAGGGGCAGGGCAGGGCAGGCTCAGGAATAATTTCAGGTCCTCCTGGCCTGCAGGGCTCATTCCTTTCGTACGATTGTCCCAACTCAGCCACCCCGGCAGCGGGCTGAAACAGATTGCGTCTCTGCGTGTGAACGTCCCTCCCGTGAACATTCTTCTAGCAACAATATCAATCTGGGATATATTTCCCCATGAATATCCATACCCAAGCTGGGGAGGGGCAGGGGTTGTTAAACAGTCATCGATACAAGAGAAATCTCCTACATGAGAATTTTACTTGCAAATCAATACAGGCCATGGTGGTTGAGAGAGACCCCACATGCACGGCCAACGAGGTCCCTCTAAGAGGGGGTCACAGTATCAGTGAGCCCAGGTCGGGCTCTTGCCCCCTTAGGAAGGTCATTTTACAGGTGGAGCAGCTGAAAACAGGCCTCTGTCAGAGCCCACCCGGTCACAGGCTTGACCAGGCCCCAATAGCGAAGAAAGGCCACACCCACCTCGACAATGTCGTCGTCAAACAAAAGCCAGAAGCCGTGGCTTTTCACGATGGTGATGTAATGGCCGCGATTGGGACCGCTGGAAAGGGGGAGGGGGGGAGGCAACAAGTTAACACGCAGCTCTCGGTAAGATGGGATTTCTTAGATCTGTTTTGCAAAACTCTGCTTCACTGGGAGAATGGATCTCGACTGCCTGTTCATGTTTACTGGACCACACTTTATGAAGGGACTCCGCTGGCCCAGGACGGACACACGCACGAAACATGTGCCGTCAAAGCCCCCCTCTGCCCCATCCAGCAGGGAAAGCTGACATCCAAATTCGTGAATATGAACAAATACCGTCATTAACGGCACTGCCCGAGGGATGGGGTGGGGGAGGAGTGTTTGCAGGGTAGTTCTGCTTCCTCAGGCTTCCGAGGCCTTTGTGACCTTTCAGGGAAGATCACGGGGAGGAGAGTGGGTGTCCGTCAGGGGAGGACCTCTGTACTCTCAGCTGACAGTCCAGCACTGACCTATCTGTCCCCAGCTGGGGACCTCAGTGCATGTGTAACTGGGTGCCCTTGAGCCAGGGAACAGCTCCTCCATCGACCGTTGAGCAGGCTGTGTCCCACCCCTGCTGCAGGCCTCCCCTTACCTGCCACAGTGAACCACGACGGCCACCAGGTCGTACATGCGGTCCAGGTTCACGGCATCGCTGGAGGTGTTGAAGAGGCGGAGCTCCAGGGGGAAGACCACCCGGTAGGAGAGCTTGGTGTACCTGTGCAGCTGCTCCATGTACTTGAACCGCTTCAGGTGGAGGGCCAGGATCATGGGCAGCTTCTTCACTCTCATCCTGAGGGAGACGGAGCGCAACATCAGCTGGCCCTCAACCAGGGGCGGGGATGAAAGAAGCCACGCTGCCGACCCCAAGGGACGAGGGACCTAACCGACCTCACATCAGCACCTGAGCAAAGACTAGCTGCCATCGTAGCCACCCTGCGGGACAGGGCACAACTGCCCCTGGGGGTCTCCAAGATGGTAGCTCTTGTTGGCAGTGGAGAGCTTCATCTTCTCCTGCCAAGGGTTCGGCAGTTTCGAACTGCTGGCCTTGTGGTTAGCATTCCAACACATAACCCACTCCTCCACCAGCACTCCCCTTACGCAACAGTCTGCCTCAAATACAAGTAGGCTTGCTCACCTAGCGCAGTGATTTTCAACTTGCCTCATGCCATGACCCTTTAATAGAGTTCCCACAACCATGCAACTATTTTCATTTCTACTTCATAATTAATTCTGCTATTGTTATGAATCAGGCGACTCCTGTGAAAGGGTCTTTCGACCCCCTCCAAAGGAATCGAGACCCAGAGGTTGCGAACTGCTGGCCTGGAGCTTACTCAACCCACAACCTAGGCTCACTGGAGCTAAGAGAGAGACAGAGACAGAGAGAAACAATGCTGGAAGGAAGTAGATTTTCATGGAGAATGGCTGCCACTGTCCCTGCAACCCCGAAAGAAGCATATGGAGAACCCAATCCCTGTAGCAAATGCATGGTGGGAAGAAATCTGGGACGCAGACAAGGCGGCCAGAGGCATGCTGAGCACAGAGGTTCGACAGACCGGCAGGAGCAGCCGACTGAAATTAACATGCACCAGGGTCTCTTTCTCTCTCTCAGCTGCGTTGACCTTGGAAGAGTCAACTGCCCTCTGGCTCAGTTTCCTCATGTAGAAGCTTCACAAGTTGGCCTGGATCTACACTTCTCAAACAGGGCTCGGCAAAGGGGGG
>PVJH01030050.1:0-25212 GCA_004026705.1 Nesogale talazaci
TCATCCAACAACAGTCGTGGAAGTACATTGACAGAGCTGCCAGAAGAACAGGCCAGATTAAGAAAAGGATATAGAACAAGGCATATCATTGATGATATAAGATGAATCTTGGTTCAAAGCAGAGAATTCCAGAAGAATAATTACTTGTGTTTTATTGACTATACAAAGGCATTCATCTGTGTGGATTATAACAAATTATGAATAGCCTTGAGAAGAATGGGATTCTAAAACATTTCATTGTGCTCATGCCAGACTTGTACATGGATCAAGAGACAGTTGTGTGCACAGGAAAGGAATATTGCATTGTTCAAAATCAGAAAATGTGTGTGGCAAGGTTGTATTCTCTCATCATACAAATCTCTTATAATCTAGTTTTTGTACTTTTTTATTGTTCTTATTTAAATATTAACGATATGAAATAATAAATTACCTTTGTGTTTTAAAAAATGACCTTTGAGAGGGTCAGCTATGCCAGTTAATGTCAAAGTAGGAAGGTTAGCTTGGAAGTTTGTAGGGACTGTATTTTGGCATCCCAAAGAGGGTAATCTTGACATTTTTCCACAAAGAATGCAGAACCATCACAGGGGCTTATTAGGAAGACATATTTGCTCACTCACATCAAGTCAATGCCAACCCATAGTGATCTTATAGGGCAAGGTAGAGATGCATCTTTGAGTTTGGAACTGTTACTCTTTACAGAAATTTAAATCTCATTGGTGAGGACAAGCCACAGAATGTCATCCCAGATAACTGTTTGCCCATCAACATAATGCTCCCACCTGCTCATTTATTGAGGTCTGCAAAGATAGTGCTGCCAGAATTCTTTGTGGAATCTTTCTTCATTAGACTTGACTCCTCTGACTTCTTTTTGTTTCCAAAGCTCAAATAACATGCAAAGAGAACATGATAAATCAAAGAACACAGAATGCTTTGGAGTGGGGATTAAAAAGAAGTATATAAAACTGGATGGAGGAGATGGCAAGAAATAAAGGCTTCACGTTTGATATTTTAATAAAGATTTCTATTTTATAATACTTCTTTACTTGCACTCATACTGTTTTGCAACAGTGATATGAGAAAAAACAAGTGTAGATTTTTTAAAGGAAAATGTTGGAACAAAGAGCTATTGCATAGAAGAGGAAGGATTTGAGAGTTGGAAAATATTTTTAAATCACTTGCTTTTTGAAGTCAAACAGTGTTTTTCTTGTTAAGCCTGTTCTACCCTTGAATTAATATAATAAACTATAGAGAATTTAACATTACTTAATTCTATGTCCTGCTTAGCAAATCTTAAGCCAAGATTTTAAAATATTTCCTTTTCATGAGCATCCTTTTGGCTTCCAGGAATCTTCCCTGGATAAAACCTACTTTATGCCAAAAGAAAAAGTTCCCCTTGCTCCCTTAGCTAATCTGTCTGGTAACTTTTTCTCCCCAACAGTTTTATTGGCATATAATTTACATACCATACAATTCAATAGTTCAGTCATATGAATTAGAATTGTACGATCACCACCACATCAGTCTTAGAACAAGCCCGCTGGGCCCCCATGGTTAAATCACCTTTAAAATGCAATCACTACCAGTTCTAGTGTTCCCTCCCCACTGTTTGGTAACTCTTATATGTGAAATGAAGATGTCTTTGTTGAAAAAAGCAAGCTTTTGAACAAATATATAGATTGCAAATATTAATTATAATCGCAATTATTATCTACAGTCATTTGTAAATATTAAAGTTTTGCTATTTTTTCACCCTTTCCCCCTCTACTTTTTCCAAAGTGATATCTTTATTTTAGGCCGTTCTCGTTTCTCTTCTGGATTTTTTTTACTGCTCTGTTAAAAAGAAAACAGAGTTTCTGTAAAACAAGTGTTGTATTTATACTCAGAGAATTGCAAATCAAGAAGTGACAAAGTGGAACTTGAAATTTTATTCCAAAAAGGGAGCATAAGCTTGTGACTTTTACACACAAATTTGAAGAAATATATAAAGACTTGGAAAGAATATGGGGGTGCATTTGGTTAATATTCACCAAGCTCTCATGAGACTCATATATCAAGAATTTGGCTACATATTCAATCTTAGCCACAGTTTCCAGTGTTCTGAAACTAGTTCCTTCTGATCTTTACAACATTCTGCATGGACCACCTCAGAATATTGCAGAACACAATGTCTTTCTGCATTTTTAAGTTTCCAGAGTGTCCAAGCTAAAACATATCAGATCCAAAATTTTGTTTGTACATTTTCATAGATTGAGGTTATTTGAGGAAGATTGTACTTTAGTGTTTAAGGACGTAAACAAATAAAAATTAATGCAAATTATTTTTTAAAAAATATAGGCAGTAATAAATTTGTAAAAATAGTAGGAATTATTTTCAGCAACTGTTGGATTCATAGGGGGTATTAGTCAAAGGTTAGATATACCAATTATTCTCAATCTGCATAGGAATGGTAGGAAACATTTTTGTACTGTATTCTGTATTCTCTATTGCAGTATTAGGAAATATTTTATAAAGTTTTATGAGCAGAAGCACTGGTAGCTCATCAAGAACTTTTTGTATCACATCTGACTCCAAGGGCAGGGGACAGATGTGTTTACTATTTGATATAATAAAGATATTTTTTCCTATTGAGAAAAGGTTGAGCAGGTTTGCTTACAGCCACCTTGTCTTAGTTGCCTAGTGCTACTATAACAGAAGTAATACAAATGAGAGGCTTTCACAATTAGATTTATCCGTTTAGGATACCGTAAGTCAGAATTCAGGATGCTAACTCAAGAGGGTAACTTTTTCTTTCTGGTGGCATAGGCACCTCCATTCCAGCTCTTCTTTTTTGGCAGTATGGTCGTGGTCTCGCTTTTCCTTTCTTTGTCTCTTCCTCTCTTCCTTTCTTTTCTCCTTTCCGAGGTGTGCATCCCAGAGAAATATCCTTTATGTTGGTCAGGGAGGGTGGTGACAGGATGAAGGGTGTTGGATCCCACCCTTGTATAGTTAGTGGTTATGCATTGCGCTGCATCTGAAAGGTCAGCAGCTGGAAACCACCAACCTTTCTGCCTGAGGAAGATGGGGATTCCCAGTCCTGGAAACTCACAGGGGCAGTTCTGCCCTGTCCTATGGTTCATTATGAGTTGGAATCGACTCAATGGCAGTGAGTTTGGTTGTTGTTGTTGTTGTTGTTGTTGTTGTTGTTGTTTTCCCATCTTTAATCCCCTTAAAACAGATTGATTGATCACATAATGAGATAATTGTATAATAGAGAATCATTGTATAGCCACCAAATTACCTTGTTACATAATTCCCAACCACTGAGAATCATCATATAGCCAAGTTGACACATATACAAACTATGATACTCCTTATAAAAAGTGAGTTTTTTCAGGTATGATGTAAACCAGGGGTCCTCAAACTTTTTAAATGGGGCCAGTTCACCGTCCCTCAAATCATTGAGGGGCCGGACTATAGTTAAAAAAAAATTATGAACAAATTCTCTGCGAGCCCAGGATGAGTCAGCTGCTAAGTAGGATAGGCAATGGTGGCAAAAACACCCGGCAGCCAGATACATGTCCTCAGTGGGCCGCATGTGGATGCCTGTTATAAACCTACTGCATGTATAGTAACCACCTGTACCTAAATTAAGTGCCCAGGAGACTCATGCTGCTTGCTATACCAAACATAATAAAATAACTTGCCTCTGATCAAGAAATATCATGTGTTCAACTAGCACACATGAAATTGCAGTAGGCTAACTTGTTAGCTAAAGAGGCCTGAGAACACTTAGAGGGAAAAGATCTCATAAAGATGTGTAGACTCAGAAAACCTTTATAGGACCAGTGGTTCAGAATTAACTGAGTGGCAGTGAATTTGGCTTGCAAGTAGAATAAATATGAGAACCTTCACAGTTTTGAAAAAGCACCTTTTTTCTGTCAATATTTATCAATGAAAGAAATATTCTAGGAGGAGTGATCCTAATTCTAGGAGGAGTGATCCTAATTCTTCATCAATGAATCATAAATTACATGGAAACTGTATTGAGGAGAGGCATAGAATTACTCTACTATCACTCCTAATCCCAGAGTATAGAAAGCTTCAAAGAAGAATCATCATAGTGTATGCTTTCTTATCAAGAAGAATAGAAGCTAACTTTTGTTGAGTTTTTTGGTTTGTGCCAAGCTTACATCAGAGTCTCAAGCCTGATTTCATTTTTCACTCATAAAAGTGCTCGGGGGAAGGGATGGTGTGGCAGTCATGTACTCTGGTGCCAATTGGATTAAGAGTGTAGGGGTGGAGTCTAGTCTGTCAATCTGGAGATAGCCAATGGGTCCTTTGTGTGGGCCTGGATTTCTCTTGAAATTCTGGGAAATCTCACAATATTTTCCCCCATAGAAGTGAGAGACTATCAACTCAGTCTCTTGGAGACAGACTAGCTGACAAGACAAGATGGCAGCATGCTGATAGACTCTTGAGTCCTAAAGGAGCAGGAGGAGAAGTCACATGGGGTTACCCTGATGGAACCAGAACTTTGGGGCGGGAGAAGCCATGTGGAGACTCCTGCCAGTGCTAAGATGCTTAGGAGACCACAAGGAGACCCCTGCCAGTGCTGAGATGCTTCTACTGCCACTGGATACACAAGACTCTACACCCACTGGCCTGTGATTGTCCTGGCATCACTGCATGTGTTTCATGAGTCTGAAGTGGACTAATGGACTGGTGTCAGACATATGGGCTAATATTGGACTTATGGACTTGGACTAGACTGGGTTGGGATACTTTCTCAATGTTCCATTCCTCTTGTATATAAACCTCACCCTTATATACATATGCAAGTTTATGAATTTGTTTCTCTAGTCTACCTGGACTAACAGATGAATATCATTATCCCAGATTCAATTTTTGAGTTTTCATTCATAAATTTGGTATGGACATTATTGATGGTTTTAATATATTGTTCTCTCTCTCTCTCTCTCTCTCTCTCTCTCTCTCTCTCTCTCTCTCTCAATCTCTGCTGCTTTCACTCTCTCATTTCTTTTCTCCCCAAATAGATACAAGGTAAAATTCTTATTATAAATGCTGAAAATAGATTTTCTTTGTCACCAGGTTAATTTCGACTCTGCAAATGGACCAGTAGTTTACAACACTCTGAAGAAAATATTTAAACACACCCTAGAAGAAAAGAGGAAACTGACAAAGAACAGCCAGCCCTACACCTGATTTTCAGTGATGCTGACTTTACCCGTGTGATTCATACTTCGGAGCTAAAGATCCAGCTAACACTTCTTTCATATGTGAATGGTTTGAAACTTACAGAGCTACACTTTGTCATAGCACTATATTTACAATATTGTTATGTTGCAAACCATCTTCCTTGTTGAAGCTATTATTTATTTTTAAGTACCCTTGAACTACACTTTTGTGTTGAAAACTTGCCATAAAGTTGGTGCCACTTTATTTATGTACTGAATTAATATTGCCGTATTAACATTTTAAACTCATGTGTTTACATCTTTTCTGAACGTTTTGGAAAAAGTTATAACTCTTCTTCCCAAAACAGTTGTTTTCTTGGCAGAACCCTTTCTAGGGTTATTACTCAAATAGATCCTTATAATTGTAAAACCTCACTATGTATTTATCCCTCTTTGAAATATTGCCTAATAAGTCACTAAGTGTCTTAAAAATATTTTATATTTGTTACTAATAAGATTATGTACACAATATTTTAAAGGAATTTTTTTTATTTTTGAAAATACTTGTTTTTCCTTTCTCTTGACAAATGTAGCTAAAGGTTTCACCAGACCGTACTTTTCATTTTGAATTTTATTTTAATGGGAAATGGTCAGAGTTGTCCCTTCACTTGATAAAGGTAAATCTGAGCTATCTCTCAGGAGTCCATGTAAGCACTCTCATTTTGGTATCTTGAGAAGGCAAGGGCAGTTCTCAAGACATTAACTTGTATTACACTACACTGATTTTCTACTGAGCCAAAGCACCGTCTCTCCATGGCAATTCCGACATAAGACTCCCGTTGTTCTCCCACACAAGTGAGGAAGAAGGCTCAGGGTCTGCCTGCTGTCAAGTACAGCAGCCACTCATAAAGCAAAAGACAGTCAAGCATATGCCACTGTTTATGCTGAGGGTTTATTAACATTAGAGCCAGCCTGGTCTCACTCTTCCTAAATAGAAGATTCTATAGACTACTTTGGCTAACCTTTTGCTATTAGGATTAAGGATTTTTTTTAAATATAAATTGATCCATGGCAGTCACAGTCATCCTTTTGCCATTAGATAAAGAAGGGCTGCAACCTAAGATAGGTTCTTGCAGATCAGTCAACCCACAAGTGAAGGTGCCAGAAATAAGGTGCCAGAAGTCAAAACATAAAAAAGATATGTTTTAGTCATCATTTTACTCACTTTGATGACAAATGTTATGTTTTCCTCTCTCAGGCACTGCTTGAATTCCACGATGAAATGTAACTAGATGAAATTTTTCTTTATTCCAGAAACTTCTCATTTTCAAATTCTTGACCTAAAAAAGAGGAAAAGCAAACTATTAACATTTTTCCAAAAGTATATTATGAAGATGTGATTTTTCACTCAAATTTTTAAAAGGTCGGGCCCTAATCTCAGTGTGTTCTGTGTGAGGGGCTATTTATCTGCAATTTCTTTATTATTTTTATTTATTTATTTAAATCCATGAATACCCTTGAGAAGAATGAGAACTCCACCATGCTCGTGTGGAACTTGTGCATGGATCAAGAGGCAGTTATGAGAACAGAATAAGGAAAAGGTGTGCAAAGAGGAGAGTTGCGTCCTCTCAGTGTGCATGCGGAGCGTGTAAGCAAGGCATCGCGAGTTACATGGAGAAGAAGGTGGCATCAGGATTGGAGGAAGGCTTACTAACAACCGGCACCATGCAGATGACACAGTCTTGCTTGCTCAAAATACGGAGGACTTTAAACACTTACTGATGAAGATGTAGCATTGCCTTCAGAGAGATAATAAAAGAGACCAATATAAAAGAGACCAAAAACATCACAGCTGGTAACATCATGAGGAAGGGAGAAAAGGTTGAAGTTGTCAAAGATTTGTGTCTTTCTTGGATCCACGATGCTCATGGAAGAAGCAGTCAAGAACACAAAAAGTGCATTGTGTGTAAATTGGCCGCACAAAGACTTCTTTAAAGTATTGAAAAGGATGTTATTTTGACCAAGGTGCACCCAACCCAAGCCATGGGATTTTCAAGTACCTCAGATATATATGAATGTTGGACATTGAATAAGGAAAACAGAAAATAATCAATGCATTTGCATTGTGGTGCTGGTGAAGAATATTGAAAGTACCATGGACTGCTAAAAGGACAAACCACTCTGCCTTGGAAGAAATATAGCCAGAGTGCTCCTTAGAGGCAAGATGGGCAAGACTTCTTTTTACATACTTTGAACATGTCAGGAGAGACCAGTCCCTGGTATTTTACTGCTTGGTAAAATACAGGGACAGAAAAAAAAAAAAAAAAGAAGATGTTGACCCTGGTCCAGATGGATTGACATCATGGATGCAAGAATTGGCACAAACATGGGAACAGTTATGAGGGTCGTGCATACTAGGCAGTGTTTCATGCTGTGGTGAATAAGGCTGCTATGGGTCGGAACCAACTGGATGGAACTTAGCAACAAGAGCATACATATCATACGTGTTTGACAGGGTTCTCCAGAGAAACAAAACCAGGACGCTTGTAATTCTCTATAGATATATAGATAAAAGGATATACAAGATAAGAAATAAGCAGTTAACTAATCTATAAAGTAGTACAAATGGCTCGGTGCAACTCACTTGCATGAGACAGCTCGTACACTGACCGTCCCTGGAGGCTTGGGGGCCGCTGAGTAGTCCTCTGTAGAGCATTTCAGGCTATCCGGCCACAAGCAGCAAACAGCAGAGCAGGTCACCAACAGTCAGCCAGATGACAGAACCCAACAGTCCCCAGCTCAAGAGATGTATATTCCAGAGCATGGCGAAGCAAGGCTTGAAGAAACCTCAATTCACAGCATCACAGTCCACCGATGAGGTGTCCCATGGGTAGTGTCACTTGGAAATCCAGGAACAGGATGAACAAGGCAACCGGATGGTCTGAAGATCCAAGAACAAGGCCGGGACTTGCCAAGCCATCTCTATCTCCGCCCTTCAATTGATCTCGTGTGTTCATTGGCCATGTTGTCACAACAGATCTACCTGTTGTCTTTGGCCATGTTGGCACAACAAGCTTACCTATCACACATACTCAGAGCAACCCCATAGGACAGAATGGAACTTCCCCTCTGGGTTTCTGAGACTTTTCATCTTTACAGGAGCAGACAGCCTCCTCTTTCTCCCATGGAGCACCTGATGGATTTGTGACCTTGTGATTAGCAGCTCAATGCCTAATCCACTATGCCACCAGAGCTCCTTTAAATTGAGATTGACTTGATGGCAGTGAGTATATATACATATAGCAATTATTTGAATGAAAGTGAAATAACCCATAATTCTATTTTTAACCTGATGATCTTGAGCACTATGCATCTCTAATGAGCATTCTAACTGTACTTCCAAGACACGTTTATTTGTGTCAGTAGTCTATGGTCAATTCTTCTATGTGTTTCCTTAGTCATTGTCTAGCTCTCACATGCATATAAGAGTAAAATACCATGGGTGTTAGGCCAGGTTGACTAGAGAAACAAATCCAGAGACACTCATATATGTGTAAAAAAAGAGCTTTACATCAAGCAGTTATTCTGTATCAGGAAAACATCCCAGCCTAGTCCAGATCAACTCCCTAAGTCTTCAGACTCACAGCCACATGCCATGATGCAAAATTCAGGGTGATCACAGCCCTGTGGGTGGAAGGTCTTGTGGATCCAGTGGTGGTGGAAGCATCTCCAGGGCTCAAGCTGCCATCAGTGTGGCTCCATGTGACTTGTTAGCAGGATTGTGAAGCAGAGAGCATGGTCCTCCTCCCAGGAGAAAGAGAGATGATCCCAGAATCATCCTGGTGGGTGTGACTTTGTAACCTGATTGACAGGTTAGACTCCACCCTTACAATTTTAGTTATCAAGTTGATGTGAAATTATCTAACTATCAAAGTATACTTCTTGGTGACATGTTAATGTCTTCTTAAAGAGTATTTTTAAATGTCCTGTTCAATTATTTTTACTTCAGTGTTTCTTACATTTGTTTTAGCTACTCTGTTCAAGAACAAATGTCAGGGTCTATTCTTGCATATACTTTGGTCTTTGCTTTTTTCATGTATGATGTTCTTGTTATCATCCAACAGCTCATCTGGCCTTTGCTCATTAGTGTTAAATACATCCAATTTCTGGTCTCCGAATTCAGGTAGGGTGTGTTCAAGGTCATATTTTGGCACTAATTAACTTATTTTAACTCTCTTCAGTTTGAACTTGAACTTGCATATGAGAAATCATCTTTTCCACAGTGGACCCCTAGCTTTGTTTTGGCTGATGATATTGAGCTGCTCCCTTGTTTTATCACTTTTTTCTACAGATGTAATCACTTTGATTATGTTGTTGGAAATGGCATTTGCACTTAGGAATAATTGGACTTACAAAATGCTCTCATGTTCTCCAGCTCATATCACTGCCATATCTTTAAAACACCGTTCTTTCACTTTCCAATCACTAGTAATTATCAATGCATCTTGATCTCATGTCTGATCATTTTTGACTCAAGAAGTTCAGAAGACTCTTCTGTTTCTTCATGATTGGTTTTAGTGATTTGTCTGAATTTGAGTAATTTGCATTATCTGGTCTTTGTACAAGTGTACAAGAGAGATCATTGTATGTCAAGATATATTTGTGGGGGGAGAAGGGGTGGGGAGTGATGAAAGAAACATCAACATGGGTGTCATTCCAGGCACAGTAAATAATGATTGTCCAATTAAAAATGGCCAAATGCTCTATATCAGCTCACTAATACCTAAGATATCAATCTCCAGAGACGGAAAAACCACAAAACACTGCCATCAAGTCTACTCAACTCCGGTGACCCTATGGAACAGCGTAGAGCTGCTGCCTGACACTGCAAATCTTTTGGAGTAGAAAACCTCAACTTTCTCCTCCGGAACGACTGGTGGTTTTAACCTGTCGACCTTGCAACTGGCAACCTAACACATGACCCACTTCGCCATCATGGCTCCTTCCCTAGGGACTAACTAGCCCCTCCAAATACCATATATACTTGTGTACAAGCCAAGTTTTTCACCACATTTTTCATGCAGTTTTTGTGGTAAAATTAGGTGCCTTGCTGATATTTGGGTCAGCTGATCCTTGAGTATATACAGTGGCGTGTCCAAATTATGATATGTCTCTCTGCCCTTGCTTTCAAGGAATGTTCTAGTCACACTTCGTCCTAGATATATGTTTATTCTGGCCCCCCCTGGTACCTTCAATAATCTTTTTGATATAATAATTGAAATATCTCACATTTTTAATGTATCAGATAATCTGGTGATTGATGAAAAGTAACAGCCTAAAATTTGGGAAACAATTTTGAGACTAAAATACCCAGGAAAGTATATCCAGGATGTGAAAGTCTTACACAATGAAAATTATAAAACAACGGATGAAAAAGGATTAAAGAAGACTTGAACAAACATAAAGATGATCCATTTTCATGGGTTGAAAGATTTAATATTGTTTTTGTTTGTTTTTTTGGGGGGATGGGGCATCTTTGCCCTCCAGTAGGAGTGGGAGGCCCAGCCTTGCTCCTGGAGAGCTGCTGCTGGATTTGAACCACCAAGCCAGAAGACTTAATATTGTTAACATGTCAACAATACCCAAAATTATTTACAGATTCATTGCAATTCTGCTAAAAATTCCATTAGCTTTCTTTAAATAAATGGAAAAATATCAATCTTGAACTTGATACGGAATGGTAAGAAATCCTGAATCATTAAAGTAATGTTGAAAGAGAAGAAAAAGTCAGAGGACCCATACTTTTCTTTCAAACATCTAGCCACAGTAATTAAAACAATGTACTGATGTAACAATTGACACAGAGACCTACAAAATAGAACTGAGAGTCTGTTTTACCGGGTAGTGGGGGTGGGGAAGGAGAGAAAGAGACTCATCAAAAAATAATGTGTGGAAAATTGAATTTTCTTTTTTTTTTTGGGGGGGGGGGGCATCACTGCTCTCTGGTGATGGGAGTAGGAGGCCCAGCCCCACTGCTGGAATTGAACCTCCGTCCCAGTGGGCCGCAGTCCCGCGCACAACCACTACGCCACCAGGGCTCAGCCCATGAAAATTGAATTTTCATATGCAAAAAAATAAAATTGAACTTATGTCTCATACCATTCACAAGATTTCAACATGAATTCAAGACCTAAAGGTAAAACTTAAAGCTATAAATTCTTAGAAGAAAATGATAGAGCAACACTGTCAAGCCTTGCTTTTTTTTTTTTTTTTTAGGCGTCACTGCCCTGGTGGTGGGAGTAGGAGGCCCAGCCTTTGCTCCTGGGAGCCGGAATTGAACCTCCATCCCAGTGGGCTGCAGTCCCGCGCACAACCACTACGCCACTGGGACTCAGCCTAAGCCTTGCTTTTAAGAGTGGATTATCTCCTAGAATAAAAGTACAAAGACTAAATGACCCTCATAAAATTAAAAAATGCTTGCTCATAAGACTATGAAAAGAGTAAAAACAGGGCTGAGCCCCGGTGGCATAAGTGATTGAGTGTGGGACTGCGGCCCGAGGACTTAGCAGTTCAAATCTGCAGCTGCTCTCAGAAGCAGCGCTGGGTAGCTCCCAAGACCACTAGAGGGCAATGATGCCCCCCCCAAAAAAAAGAGTAAAAACAAACTACTGAGTGTACCTAGTAGCATAAACAAAGTACCTGTAAAACTGCAACTGAGAGCAACAAAAAGCACAATCCTAAATTGCGCAGATGGCATGAATGAACACTTCAATATTCAAGTGCCCATCAAATACATGGGAAGATTTTCAGTGTTATCTCTAATTCTATCTATTTGCCTTTCTTTCTTTTCCTCTGTCATGTTTGTTGATTTTGGTGATCCTCTCAAAGAACCAACTCCTTGACTTTGGGCGGGGGGGGGGGGGGGGGGGGGTGGTGTGGCATCAACTGCATATCACGGTGCAACTGTCAGTGGTATGTGAGCTGCTGAGGCCCTATCTAGTGACATTGGGCATGTGCAAAAGGTGCCAGAAAACATACGGTGGTGAAATGGAGAAAAGGGGAAGAGTGGTGGGTAAATGGGGAAAAAAGTGATGGGGTGGGAGATCGAGATAAAATGTAATGATAATATGCAGCCATCTGAATGGCCACAAATCTATAAAAATTATGGGAAATTTATTTTAAGATGGGTAATCAATACACTTAGTGGAAAGTATTTCACAAGGAAAAGAAGAGAAAGGGCAGAAAGAGATAGTAGATGGGACAGAAAAAAAAATGTAAGCAAATAGTCAAACCAGAAGAGGATTTAGCTTTATGTATGTTTAGAAAAAGAAGAAGAATTAAAGAAGAAAAGAGAGGGAAGGAAGGGAAAAGAGAAAAGAAATTAGACAAAAGAAAAAGTCAAATAGAAAAAGAAGGGTGAAAATGTGGATATGCAGTGTTTTAGCTTTGGGAGACTAGAGAAACAAATTCATGGACACTCGTGTGTGTGTGTGTGTGTGTGTGTACAAGAACAATTGAATATTGAGAAAACAGCCCAGCCTGGTCCAGATAAAGTCCAATATTAGCCCATCTGATATAAATCTATGAAATCCTCTTCTGACTCAAGAAACACATGAAATAATGCCACATGCAGGAAGATCACAGGCCAGAGGGTGGGAAGTCTTGTGGATCCAATGGCGGGCATAAGCATGTCTGTGCTGGCAGGGGTCTCAACATAGTTTCTCCAGCCTCCAGGGTGCTGGCTGCATCAGGGTAGGTCCATGTGGTTTTTCCTCAGAAATGTCTCACAGGGAGTAAGCCTTGTCAGTAGAGAGTCTCCCGGGGAGTAATTCAGGAGTTCCCAGAATACTCAGAAGACCATGCCCACACAGAGGCCTCATTGGTTATGATCCAATTGACAGCCTAGACTCCACCCCTTTACTCTTACTCCTCCTGAGACCCACATCCACACCAGATTATGTAACTATCACACAGAGGAGAGACAAAAGAGACCACAAATGGGAGTGGAGTTCTATTGCTGTAGCAGCATGAACATGACCTCGTCTGTGCACTCGGTGGAAAAAGGCACTGGTTTGGGTGGTGTTCCTCGATCTCTACACCTGTTTTTGCCTTGGAGGCATGTGTAGTTTTAGAGGGGTGGGGTTGCACAGGAAGAGGAAATGGGAAAGAACTATAAAAAATAGTAAAAATACTATAATAAATCAAAAAGTGGTTCTGGTTCAGATGGCTGGTTGATCATGCAAAGAATGAGTCCCTCTTTAAGCAGGAGGAAGGGCGGAGCACCAGTGATGTAAGTGGTTGAGTGCAGGACTGGGGCCCATGGGCTTGGTGGTTCAAATCCAGCGGTGCTGGGTGGCTCCCATGACCACCAGAGGGCAGTGAGGACCACAAAAAAAAATTTTTTTTTTAAAAGAAGCAGGAGGAAGACATCAAGAAAGAAAACAGGATACAAGCAGTTGTGGAGATCATTGTACCCAACATATTAGTAATTTGAGCCTGAAAGGTCCAGTTAGTGGGAGCAGCAGAGGGCTGGAGGAGAGGGGGTAGCCCAGCCCTTTCTCCCGATGGAGCTAGCAGATGATCTCACAGCAGACTCCGAGCAATCTCTTTCTTCCCAACAAGTGTGTACTCCAATACACCTGGCCCACTGGCTGCTCACACAGACTCCTCCACTTATCAGCTGCCAGGAACCTCTCAGCTGGTAAAGGCTTCTCGGATGGTAAGTATCCCTCAGCTGGGGAGCACTCAACAACTGGGGAGCACACTCAGATGTCAAATTCTCCTCACCTAGCATGTAATTCACATGCCGTGGGCTCACATGGCCCCCGTAACCACCTTGTGTCCTAACTGAAGTGCCTGCTGACCTTAGCACCCTGGCCCCTTCGTGACCCCACCCCCCAGCCAGCATCCTAATTAGACCACCCCAGACTGTCCAGAGCACCACCTTGCTCTCTGAAAAGGCTCATGCTTTCCCTCCCCACTAAGCCATCAAGAGAGAAGTGACCTTCCCCCCAGCCCTCTCTTTCCTGTCCCTTCTCAGAGACTGCCCTCACCTCAACAGCCTGAGGCCACCCCCTCCACCCTCTCCCACAGCCTCACTTGAAACCTTTGCTTCTAGCTCAGGCTCTCCGTAAACCTAACCCTGCCAGTCCAGATGCCCAAATGAGCAGAGCCACTCCAAGGCATTCTTTCCAATGCTCAAAGGATCTA
Organism: Nesogale talazaci; assembly: GCA_004026705.1. Taxonomy (NCBI): domain Eukaryota; kingdom Metazoa; phylum Chordata; class Mammalia; order Afrosoricida; family Tenrecidae; genus Nesogale; species Nesogale talazaci. Next base: position 14,385 of record PVJH01030050.1, read on the forward strand.
TGCCCTGCCACCTCTTGAACTCTCACAGGACAGATTTAGACCCCCTGCTTTTTATTTCTCTCCTTTAAAAAAAAAATCTTGTATTTTTACAATTCATAATCAGTACTGTCATGTCTTTTAATGGAAAAACGTTCTACCATTTCTATAATCCTTAAATCCGTTATGCCATCCTAGTTTATTCAGAGCTATACTCCTTCCCCTGGAACCACTCATGCCCCACTCCCTCTTGGGCCATCACAGTAAAAGCTACCTCCTCCTGGACCTCTTCTCAGAGAGCATTGCCTCTTGAAAGGCATGAGCCTCCCTACCTCTGTATCCACCATACCTCAAATTGCAATAGTGAAAGACTCCATAGGCAAAGTATTGAGTGATACCGGAAGCATCAAAGGAAGATGAAAATAATGGACAGAGTCGCTGTACAAAGAACTAGTAGGCATTCCACCATTTGAAGAGGTGACATGAGCAAGATCCTATGGTACCAAAGGAAAAAACCCAAACTGCACTGAAAGCATTAGCCAAAAACCAGGCTCCAGGAATTGATGGAATACCAATTGCAAAGTTTCCACAAACTGACAAAGTACTAGAAGCACTTGTCTATTCCAGGAAATTGTAGAGACAATGTTCTAAAGCTGTGATGATTGTACAAGGCTTCTCAATATGATTGAACGATAGAATTTGTAGTTTATGAATTATAAGCCAATGAAACTTAAAAATTTTATGTTTAATGTTATATCTGAAACTTTTAAGCATAATTTTTATTTATTTTTGCTCTGATGTTCCCTCTCAATTAGTTTGCATTAGTTTGTGAATTTTCCACTAAGGTCTTTCAAAATATACATACGTACTTAATTTATATATTTTACTATGTTTTAACCTTGGCATATTACGCTTTGTCGACAACAGATAAACTTTCACCTTGGGGAACCATTGATATTTAGCCAAAAATTTTCTGTAGAAATGAACTTATAAAAAGGACTAGTAAAAAAAAAAAAAAGGACTTGTATGCTGAAGTTGTAACCTAACAGACTAAATCAAGATTTCTAGAATTCTGAAAAGTGATAAGGCACATGAGTTACAGCTAGCTTAAATTATCAGAGATAGACCTAGTCACTAAATAAGTCTTTCTGGGATGCTCACCTTCCCTGACATAATTGCTGAAGACAAAATAGGTGCATAAGCAAATATGAAGAAAGCTGATGGGGCCCACATATCAAAAGATATAACATCTGGGATCTTACAGGCTTGCAGATAAACAAGCATCCATTTAGTTGACAAGCAACAAAGCCCCCATGGAATAAGCACACCAGCCTGTGTGATCATGAGGTGTCAATGGGGTCAGGTATTAGGCATCAAAGACCCAGAACAAAAATCTTATCAATGTGAATGAGGGGTAGTGTGATTTAAGAGGCTCAGTCCATCTGTAGACAAGTGGACATCCCCTCACAGAAGGTCACAAGGAAGAGATGAACCAGTTAGGGTGCAGTATAGCACCAATGAAACACAACTTTCTTTTAGTTCTTTGATGCTTCCTCCCCCACCATTATCATAACCTCAATTCGACCCTACAAATCTGACTAGACCAGAAGATGTAACCACTACAGATAATAGCTCAAAACACAGGGGATCCAGGACAGATAAACCCCTCAGGTCCAATAAATGAGAGTTGTAATACCAGAAAGGGAAGGGGAAGATGGGGGGAGAACAGGAGAATCAATCACAATGATCTATGTATAACCCGCTCCAAGAGGGACGAACAACAGAAAAGTGGGTGAAAGGAGACAGTGGACAATGTAAGATATGAAAATAGAAATATAATTTGTCGCTTCATGAAGGAGGGAGGGAGCTGATATAAGGGACTCAAGCATAAATAAAATGATGATGGCACCATATGTACAAAAGTGCTTGACACATGTATGAGTGTATGGATTGTGAGGAGTTGTAAGAGATTCCAAAAGTATCTACTAATAAAAATAATAATAAAAGCCTGTTTCACAGTGTTTGGGGAGAGAAATGCCAGAACCAATCATGCTGACTGAGACCTTTTCCCCCTCAGGGTAGAGTATCAATAAAATTCTCACTCAGGAAAAACTCATTCAGGATCTCTCAAAGTAAATCTTATTTTGGGAAGGCAGGAACCTGAAACAAAACAGGCCCATTTCCAAGACCCACTGAAAAGTCAACTCCCTGGGGAACCTACCATATTTGCCCTGTACATGTGCCACCAGTAAGTCAACAGTACAAAGTAATATTTCAACCTCCAAAGAGAAATAAGTGAATCATTTTGGTGGCTGATTGGAAAGTTGCTGGATTTCACTTCTTTTTTTGTTTTGTTTTGTTTTTAGTTTTTTAGGCATCACTGCCCTCTGGTGGTGGGAGTGGGAGGCCCAGCCTTTGCTCCTGTGAGCTGGCATCGAACCTCCATCCCAGTGGGCCGCAGTCCCGCGCACAACCACTACGCCACCGGGGCTCAGCCCGGATTTCACTCCTTAAAAAGAAACAACAGCCCCAAAAGAGGTCATTTCACAGCTGTGACTCCTCTCTTGTGGAATTATAGTTAATGGCATTATGCTTTCAGTTGACTTTTGTTTGTTTTCGTGGATGTGGTAGTTACATAATCTGGTGTCCATTTGGCACTTGAAAGGATTATGAGGTGGAGTCTGTCCTGTCAATCAAGATATACTCAGTGAGGCCTCTGTGTGGGTAAGGCCTTCTCCTGCGAATTCTGGGGACTCCTGTATTTCCTCTTTGGAGGTGGGAGACAAGTCTCTCAAGGTTCACTCCCTTGGAGACTCTCTACTGACATAGCTCACTCCCTGGGAGATTATCTACTGACAAGACACCCTGAGAGCTGGAGAAGGCACATAGACCTACGCTGATGTACAGAGACTGCTAGAACTAGAGAAGCCGTGGAAAGACCCCTACCAGCGCTGAGATACTTACAATGCCACTGGATCCAGAAAACTTCCAACCCACTGGCCTCTGGTCCTCTAGCAATCCTTGCATGTATTTCGTGAGTCTGAAGAAGACGTTATAGATTGGTATTAGACATATGGGCTAATATTGGACTTATGGGCTTGATCTGGACTGAGCTGGGATGTTTCCTCAATATGCAATGGCTCTTGCATAGAAACCTCTTTCTTAAATACATATGTGTGCTTATGAATTTGTTTCTCTAGTCCACCCAGAGTCGCACATTGGAACTCTGCCTTGGTTCCAGAATAATTATGCTTGAAGCTAACATAGGAAGGCTTTGAATAGTGGGGAAGTTTGGGCTGGGACTGGCACAGGAGGGGTGTCCTTGGAGCAAGTGAACAAACAGCATTGTACTCTGAATACTCACTATGCAATTTTAGCTCAATTGAGCTCTCAGATACTAGAAATTACAAATTCAATAGTTTCACAGAAATGAAGCTTTTGGCAAGCTCTTGCCTCTGGCTTTTGTTCTTGTTCTGTCACAGTAGTAATAGCCACAATGTATTGGATGCTTCAGAGTCTACGAGGCACTCTAAATAACTTTTAAAAAGAAGTGAGAATTTTCACCTCCATCCTTAAAGGAGTAAACTCAGGGTTAGAGAATTTCGATACGTAGTTCATGATTAAACAGTTATTCAAATAATGACCCGTAACACAGGCAGGAATAACAAGACTTCATCTTACACACTTTGAAGAGCTCCCTGAAGAAGGACATCAGAGTTGTGAATAGAGGGAAAAAAAGAGGAAGGCCTTAATGATATTGATTGACACAGTGATTGATTGCAATAATGGGTTCAAAACTAAGAGCAATTGTGAGGATGACACAGGACTGGGCAGTGTTTGATTCTTTTGTGCCTAAGGTCACTATGGGTTAGAACCGACAACATCAGTTAAAAGGCTAATTTCAGAAATCTGTGGGAAAACTACGGCATCTTAATAAGAAAAACACAATCAACAATTTGCCAGCAGACACGAACACTTTACTAAAGGTGACAGTCAAAGGCCAACAATCAAATGAAGAAATATTGTGCTCGTTAGCTATAAGAGAAATAGATTAGGGCTGAGCCCCGCTGACGTAGTGGTTGAGTGCGGGACTGCGACCCATGGGCTTGGTGGTTCAAATCCAGCAGCAGCTCTCCAGGAGCAAGCCTGGGCCTCCCACTCCCACTAGAGGGTAGTGATACCCCCCAGAAAAACAAACCAAAAAAAATGAGAAATAGATTAAAATGATGATGCAATATCACCTCATAACTACACTCAGTAATTTAATAAAAACAAAACGAGATGTGGAGAAATTGGACACTCATACATTGCCCATTGGGTTCCAGAATTGTGTAGCTTTTATGGAAAATAGAATGGTGCTTTCTTAAATGTGAGTACAAATGCCACATGGTCCTACATTCTCCCTATTTGGTATATACCCTAAAGAAATAAAGAAAAAATATAAACAGATTCACATTTATGCTTATCACAATTTCTATGATAGCAAAAAGGTAGATACAACCAAAATCCCATTTGTAGTGGAATGGATAAGTAAATTTTGTTATATACACAACATGGGATATTAGCCATCCTTAAAAAACAGTGACTGTGTCAAACACCTCATTGACATCGGCAAAATTTATGCTTAGCAAAGTTGGTCGATTTCATAGATAAGTATTTCATGACACCATTGTTTTTGACAGTATTATTATAAAGGGGAAAGGGAAAAAATGGTTTTCACACCAAAGGAAATGACTTTGAAGACGGTAATGAAGCAGGGAGTCGGGGGTGGGGGACAAAGAAGAAAGGGGAGGGACAGGGAGAGGATAGTGAGTAGATAAAAAAAATGAACCACATACATAATGGGGGCAGGTGTTATTTACTGAGCTACAGTCACCAGATGTGATGGGCTGTCCAGATACATGTTTTCCTTTGGGTGTGTTATGTTCCACAAGTGAAAGGGGAAAATATTAAAATGTTTTAAAAATTAAGAAAGAATGATGACAGCCTTAAAAACTGTCCATTTTCCTTACCTATCAGATCTCAACACTGGTCTGAGTGGTTATCACTCACTCACTGCCATGGCCACCTTATAGGACCAAATAGAACTGCCCCTGCAGGTTTCCATGACAGTACCTCTCAAAGGGAGTTAAAGGCCCCTGAGCCCTGGTGGCCTAGTGGTTGTGTGCAGGACTGCAGCCCACTGGGTTGGCAGTTCAAATCCAGCAAGAGCAAGGCTGGGCCTCCTACTCCCACCAGAAGGCAGTGATGCCCCCCCTCCCCCCCCAAAAAGAAGGGAGTTAAAGGCCTCCATGGAGTAGTTGTTGGTTTTGAACCGCTGACTTTGTGTTTAGCAGGCCAACAGGTAACCACTCTGCTACCAGGGCTCCTTTAGTGGTTATAAAAGGAGGAAAAATCAAATTGAATTGACTTCAGTTCTTTTGTGACACGTGAACTACTTTTACACACACGGAAGTAATGATCTTGAAGCATATGCTGCAGCTCTTGCTAAAAAAGTCATTAGTCTTCCCTACTTTTATCAGGACTCTATAGGACTGCGTGAAAATAATGCATCTTCACATTTGGATTGCATTTAGCCATCCACTAGGTAAGTCAAGCTTACTTAATATGTTCAGAGGCCAGTCTAAAAATTCATACTCCCCTTATGACCTGTTGTACAAGCCCAGGATCATATCCAGGTGAATGATGGCAAACACATATCCTGAGATGCTGTGTACATTGTAAAGTTTAAATATTGGTCAGTGTTTCTAAACATCTTCACTGTATGGATACAAATATTTCCTTGCAGGACCAGCAATTCAAGACAAGTAAAAGCAGTAATTCAAGAAATCACTCCATGTTTTGACTTGCCCAGAACTATTAGGGCAGTTAAATGGGTTGGTCACATGTCATAGCACTAATGACTCAAGGAGTCGCAGGGCAACCCTTGTCAAGTGGAACAGTTTAGAGTACAGAACAGGGGCTGAGCCTCGGTGGCGTAAGTGGTTGAGTGCGGGACTGTGACCCGTCCCGCGGGCTTGGCGGTTCAAATCCAGTGGCTGCTCTCAGGAGTGGCACTGGGTTGCTCCCATGACCACCAGAAAGCAGTGATCCCTCACAAAAACAGGAATGGAGCAAACTCTCAAAAGGCAAACTTCAAGAAATTGCTAAATGGCAAAATTAATATGGAAAAAATACTTGCCAGTTGTCCTACGGTGAGTGTGCATATCTCATAGAGATAAATAAAAATGGAGCTCATTTAAACTTCTATTTGATTGGATCTTTTCCAGTATTCTTGAGCCAATGAACAGATACTAGTGGCATAATAGGTTAAGTGATGGACTGCTAACTGTAAAAATTTTAGTCTTGATAACACACTGAAGCAATTCTCTGATTTGGAATTGACTTGGATAGTGAGTTTAGCGCCTCACCCTGCCAGAATTCTTGAGCTAAGAAATAGAGATTGATTATAAGCAAATCCATTTTTATTTTCCAGGTTTTATCTGCTGTTTTCTTCTATTCGCAGGATGTCACACTTACAGAAATGTCCTCTAGATGTTTTTTGTGCATAATTTCCTCTCGGTTTTTTTTGGGGGGGGGGGGGGGGCATCACTGCCCTCTGGTGGGAGTGGGAGGCCCAGCCTTGCTCCTGGAGAGCTGCGGCTGGATTTGAACCGCCAACCTTGTGGGCCGCAGTCCCGCACTCAACCACTATGCCACTGGAGCTCAGCCCCATAATTTCCTTTCTTTCTTTTTTTTTTTTTAAGGCATCACTGCCCTCAGGTGGTGGGAGTAGGAGGCCCAGCCTTTGCTCCTGGGAGCCGGAATTGAACCTCCCTCCCAGTGGGCCGCGGTCCTGCACACAACCACTACGCCACCGGGGCTCAGCCCCCCATAATTTCCTTTCAAAGCAGCAAATTCCCCCTAAAGAGTGGGAAAGATGAACCTCTTTAATTGGAGTGCACCGTACACCATTCTACTGATCACTGGTACAGTCTGTATTTCACAGGGTGCATCACACCCACTGAAATATGCAGCTAACCCTGACTCATCAACTGAGTCCCAGAGAAACAGAGAAACTCTGAGTCCCTTGAAGGTCTTAAATTCTTATTCAAAACACTCGGAAGGCTTTTGCTATTTTCCCACTGATCCTCCTCTGGGGATCTGGTGCAGGATCTCACAATCTATTTCCAGTAAGTCTTTCCACCATGCCTGAACAAATGCAAAATGTATAGCTTATGTCCAAAGGGTCTTGATGCACAGCATCATTGATAAATTTTTAAAATGGGTCTCCAGAAATAGACTAAGTAGAGGAAGCTATTTTACTAACAGGTTATCAGAAAAACCTGCCCTGCCATCTTCTGGTGACTGTCCTGTAGTAAATTCTACTTCAAATAAAACAGTAATCCCCTGCCATCGAGTCAATATCGTAGCCACTCTATAGGGGCAGGTAGAACTGCCTCTGTGAGTTTCTGAGACTGACTCTATGGGACTAAACACACACCCACACACACACACAAAACAAAGCCCCAAGTCAATGCCATCTAATAGATGTCGACTTATAGTGAGCCTATAGGAGAGGGTAGAACTGCCCCTATGAGTTTCCAAAACCATAATTTTTTTAATGATTTTATTGGGGGCTCTTACAGCTCTCATAACATTTCATACATCATTTGTATTGAGCAGTTACACACATTGCCATCTTCATTTCCAAATCTTTTCTATTTGAGCCCTTGGTATAAGCTCCTCTTCCCCCCTCCTTTTTTTTTCTTTATGGGAGTAAAAAGCTCTGTTTCTCTTAAGCAACATCTGTTGGTTTTGAATGATGGACTTTGAAGCTCGCAGCACAAAGAATACCATCAAAAGTAGTGATGAAGAAATTGAAGAATTCTACCAATGTCTTTAGTCTCGATCAAACGTAATCAAGATGCCCAAATAATTACTGGTAATTGGAATGCAAAATTTGGATGGGGAAGGAACAGAGGTTGGAAAATATGGTTTGGGTGATAGAAATGAAGCTAGAGATTGCATGCTAGAACTAACCGTGCACTTAGCAGCCCTGTATCTACCTACTCTTGCCCAATTCCGGCTTCAAGCAGCTTACCTATGTAAGTAGTTCCTGCTTTGTGTTTCTGTATACAGAAACACAAGTGGCCACATTTGCTGTGAATTTGGACATCTCCCTATGTGGACCTTATCTACTCTGTTGCTTTTACTTTAAGCCAGTTGTATGATTTTGCTCTACCATACTTAGTAAACAAACAGCTAGAATTCCAGGTCTGGGGGTTCCCAATCGTGTCAAAGTTCTTAAATAACGATCTCTGGAGTTATCGTTCAGGAAATTATATTGGGCATTACTAAACAGTTTTTAAAAGTCAACCCAGGCCTTTTTTTTTTTTTGTAATACACTTTTTATTGAGTAAAATACAAAATAAAAATGGCCATTGTAAACATTTCAAGTGTACATTTGTCACTAGGCACAATCAGGATTTTGTGCACTATCACCATTCTTTGTTTCCAAAACTTTATCATGCTCCCTAAAAGGAACTCTGTACCAATTAAACAAAAGCTAATGCTTACGTTCTCCATAAGCTATGGTAAACATTTACCTTCTCTGCAATTTTTTTATTAATCATTTTACTGGGTGGGGGGGCTCTTACAGGTGTTATAGCAACCCAAAATTCAACTGTGATTCAACAAGGACACTTGTACATGTTTCCATCATTTCCAAAACATTTAACAACCAAACTCACTGCCATTGAGTCATTGCTGACCCACAGTAATTTCCTTAACCTAAATCATTGGGTTGTGGTACCTGCCCTGGAGTTCAAAATGCTCCCATCCCTTTCTTTGCTCAAACCTTACCCTTCCAGGAGTTTTTCCTTGCCTCAATAAAGTCTTCACTTTTTTTTTTTTAATTTACTTTTCATTCCTGACTGAGCTCTATCTCCTTTCTGGGTCTTCGTCTCTCACAAATATGCTGGATACAATTAATGTAAGAGGACCTAATAAAATGGTCTTAAAAAACACATATCGTGGTTGTGCGCGGGACTGCGACCCACTGGGACGGAGGTTCAATTCCCGCTCACAGGAGCAAAGGCTGAGCCTCCTACTCCCACCACGAGGGCAGTGATGCCTGAAAAAAAAAACAAACACATATCATGGGGCTGAGCCCCGGTGGCGTAGTGGTTGTGTGTGGGACTGCGGCGGTTCAAAGCAGCTCTCCAGGAGCAAGGCTGGGCTTCCTACTCCACCAGGGCAGTGATGCAACACACACACACACACACCCCATGTGGTGAACGTAAACTATATTCTGCGTTTACAGTTAGCCTACAGCCTTGTCTAGCAATGTGCAATCCTTTCTGAACTGCTCAAACGCAGATCAAGGTGTGCAATCTTGTTGATTCATCCTGAGGACTGGAGAGTTAAGACATTGTAGAAAGGTGCTTATGTAGCACAAATGTTGGTTGCGTTTATCTTAATAAACATTTACTTCCTGATTACCTTCTGACTTGAATAATGGGAAAATGTGAGTCCCCCCCCCCCCAAAAAAAAATGTATCTGTGTATCATCTGTTTTACACTGTCAAGTGTATCACTTCTGCGTATTCTGAGCACACGCAGGCGTCCATCCGGACAGGCTGTCGGCCTCACTGCTGGTGTCACCTAATAAACGTCTCCTTTTCGAAGTTGGAGTTAGCGAGTTGCCTCTGTGGCTCCGGGGCACAAATCCTTATTCGAGGTTAACAAAACGTTACAGATGAGCAAACAGGCCGACGGAAGGGACAGGCCTTCCTAAAAGCTCCAGCGGCTGGGGAGGGCTGTGCCCAGGTAAGGCGCGCACGCTGCAAATGCTCCCTAAAAGCACGCGTGGGGCGCCGGGCAGCCGCCCCCCTCACTGTCCCGTGCGGCTCCCCTCGCCGTGCGGCGCCCTCCACGCAGCCCTAGGGGCGGCGCGTGCGTCTTGCGCAGGGAAAGCAGGTCACGGCGCGGGGGAGCGAGGGGGAGGTGCCCAGAGGACCAGCGGCCGCCGTCACTCTCGCGAGTCGTCCAATAGGAAAGAGGGAGCGGACCCAGGGACGGCCCCCCCCGGGCCCGCCTGCTTCCCGTAGGCCCGCCTCCACTTGCGCTCGGGCTCGGGCAAGGGCGAGGCCCGTCGGCTCGCCGCCGGAGGGATCTCCGCGAAATCCGCTCGACGCAGGCCCCAGGGAGACACGTGTGTCGCCCGCCCCGTTCCACCAATGGGCGGCCGCGCGCCCCCTCCCCGCCCGGCCCTCGTCGACTCCCTGCGGTGTCTTCCCTCCGGCAGCCACGGCGGCGCTCGCCCGAGAGCCTCCATCCGGGGCCTCGGCGCTGCTCCGCTCCGCTCCCGGGCGGGACCGGCGGGAGTTGGCGGGGGCGAGTGCGGGCGAGAGCGACGCCGGGCCGCGGCGGCGGGCGAAGGCCTTCGAGGCTGGAGGTGGGTCGGGGAGGAGGGAAGATGGGCGGAGGGCGGCCGCCATTTTACTTCCCTTCAGATCACCTACAGCGGGCCGGGAAGGTGGGGCGCCGCGGCGGGCCCGCTCCGAGATGGCCTGCCCGGCCGGGGCCCCGCGGAAGCCCTTGGCGGGAAGAGGGCTCCTTCTCGCTCCCAGCAGGCGCCGGCGCCGGCGAGTGGGCCCAGCGCGGAGCGCTACGAAGCGGCCGGCGGCACCACCGAGTCCGAGCCCGGCAGGGCGGCGTTGGGGACGGGGACGGGGAGTGCGGCGGATGCCACGTGGCCGCTCTGGGGTCGGGTCCCCCCCCCTTCTCCGTTACACTTCCCGCCCAACTCCTTTCAGAAGAGTTGGGGGAGGGGGGAAGAGGGATCATTCTTCACATTCCCCCCCCCCCCC
>PVJH01030051.1:0-25274 GCA_004026705.1 Nesogale talazaci
GCATTAGGAAAGTTGAAAACCACTTGTCTATAGGTATGCTCTACTTTCTGATAGTGAGAAAGATCTGCATTTTAAAACCAGCTAATACCAGATTTATATAACAGCAGGAGGCACAAAGAAAGTGTAGAGTGATAGAAACCTTTCAAATATTGTTGTCATTTATGAGCTTAAACAGACAAGGACAACTCAAAAGGTTAGATAAGTGCAGGGTGCAGAGACTGTATGTTAAGAGGGAGAACTGATTGGGGAAATGAACAGAATGGTTGCCCCACTTGAGGATGATTTATGCCCCTGTATTGTCCATTTAGCAAGAGTTAATTCATTACAAATTCTGTTAGTATTTTCAACAACACCAATGAAAATGAATTACATATTTTTAAAAAGACAGCAGTATTCTTTAACATTATCTGTGAGTTCTATAGAATCTAAACTTTATGGGCCTCTAAGACTTATTACAGCTGTAAAAAAAACTTCCTTTGGCATCTACGCAATTTACAAGTCCAGGAAGTTTCTGTGTGAAGCATCGCTTGCTTATTTATTTGGTGTTTGCCTAAATGACTAGAGTCGTCTCCCAATGGTCATTAATATTCTTTTGCAAAGGCTCCGTCTGGCAGCAAGGGTGAGATATAACCCAGAGTCAATAAAGTAAATTCTTCCCATTGGTTCCTCTGGTCTACCATGACCTGCTGCTTTCCCCGAGGGGACATGGAAGTTCTCATCTACACAGTTGGAAAGTTTCAAGTCTCCAAGTGCCTTACCAGCGTGGAGACACAGCAGTTTTCAAAGGAAAGCAAAACAAACAGCTGATGGAACTATCCCCTTTTCTCTTCCAGTGTATATTCTACCAGTTCCTCATTTACATTTCTCTTTCACCTTTGTTTGAACTAAAGTTTGTGCTCATGTTGAGCCAATAACAACTGCCAGAAGGAAACATCTGTATTATTCATGAGGAGTGCTACTCTGAGGGGCCAGCAAAGTGATGACATCTTAAAAAAGAAGAAATGCAAGGGATCAGTGACCACAAGATAAGGGGCTCAAGAACCAGAGCCCACAGGTCATCACGAGATTTGCTGTCTTCAAGCCCCTTCTGACCCGTGATGGCCTCATGTGTATCAGAGAATTATGCTCTACAGGGCTTACAATGATCAATTATGGGAAAGAGGCCACCAGGCCTTTAAATAATTTGTGAGGTACCTTTAGGTGGATTGAAGGGGACATAGTGGTGCAGTGGGTTAAGTGTTGATACCCCAAACCCAGCATGTGATCCTTGGGAGAAGGATGTCATCATCTTTCCTGAAGCATTCCCGCCTCAGAGACCCCGAGGAACATGTCTCTTCTCTTCTGTAGGGTCCCTCTGAGCTATCATCCACTTTGGGGCAGTGAGATTTTTCTTTTCTTTCTTTCTCTGTGAGGGAAGAGGATGGTGGTAGACTTGAATCTATAACCTTAGAAGCTAAGTAGCACCTATGTGTGTTAGCGGCTTGCAGCATGCAGGGAACCTCATTATTCATTAAGGAAGTGCACATCAAAACCATCCTGAGCAATCCTTTCACACCTAACTTAGTTATGATGACAAAAAAGGAAGTGAGAGAAAACAACGTGTGTGTGAGACGAAGAAATTGGAACCCTCATTCATGGGTGGGATTGGAAAATGGTACGGCTGCTGTGGAAAACAGATGGGCAGTTCCTCAAAAAAGATATACACAGGTTGAGCCCCGGTGGTGTAGTAGTTGTGCGCAGGACTGCGGCCCACTGGAATGGAAGTTCAATTCCAGCAGCAGCTCCACAGGAGCAAAGGCTGGGCCTCCTACTCCCACCACCAGAGGGCAGTGATGCCTCCCAAAAAATAAGTAAAAAAAAAAAAGATATGCACATATCTTACCATATGCCCCAGGAATTGAAAGCAGGAACGCAAAACACATAGTTGTGTTTCAGTGCTCATGGCAGTGCTATTCACAATGACTGAGACCTGAGAACAACCTGAAAGGACAATGACAGAAGAAGGGCTATTGCACATACACAGACACACACACAGAAAAAGTTCTCAAGTATACAGAGAAATGAAAGGCCAATATGTGTTACTACATGGTTGACCCTTGAAAATGCTTGGCTGAGCCAAAGAAGTCAATACACAAAGGGAAAGATATTGAGTGAGGCTCCATGTATAAAATATCTAAATAGGCAAGTGAATAGAGACCAGTGATTGTCAGAGGTGACAAGGAGGGATAGGAGAGTGAGGAACTGCTTAGGAGTCCGGGGACTTCTTTCTGTTAAGAGTGCTTCAGAATTGTCGAGCAGAACATGGTGTCTCTCTTTTGATAGACACACACAACCATCATCCAAAGAATATGGTTGATGATGGAGGAAAAGACATTTGATAGTAGTGTTTTTAGCTTTAGTGCCTGAAGGCTTTACGAGTCTATTTTTTATACTTCAAATACAAATAAAATGGGAACTATATACATGACGTGAAACAGGTTTTCTTAGAAAAGAAGGCAATGGCATAGCAGCTCTGCATTTCTGGTCACTTGAGCATTCCTAGATGCTAAGTCAGTTTGTTCCGTAATTAATAACAAGTAAGACTCCTTATCACAGTTAGTACAGAAGCCCAGGAGAAGAGGGAAACTTCTACTAATGTAGTAGAGAATTCCTTTTGATTTGAATTCTCTTTGTGAGCTCCAGACTATTGGTCACTTATGAATTGAATCTTTGGCAGACCTGGTTTCAGAATCTGCCCTTGAAGATGTTGGAGTGGGAGAGAATGGGGGTGCAACTGGCCTTTCATTGCACAGCAGTGGAGTGGAGTGCTCTCTGTGGCTGGCCTCAGAGTCAAGCTATCGTCAATGTAATTTGCTATTGTTCCCTCAGGGAGTTATCTTGAAATGAACTGTATTTCATTCATAAAAAATATGTTGACAGAAAAGGTTTTGCAGAGAAGGAGAAAGAGAACCCATTGCCAATAATTTCACAAGTAACTCATGAAATGGTGTTAAGAGTAGGACACATTCATATGCATCTCTCTATAGGAAAATAGATCATTTGAAGATTAAAAATGCCTCCCGTCTGTTGGCACTATTGTTCCTTTAGCTGCATCCAGATGTCTGGGACATAATCTAGATAATATCCTAAAAATCAACACCATACTCAGAAATAGACCAGAAAAAACTTGTCTATCTTCAGTTTGCGCATGTGCTATGATGTAGAGAAAAACCAAATACCCCAACCCACTGCCATCCATTCTGATTCATAGTGACACTGAAGGAATGTAGAGAAAGACCCCATAAGAATCCCAAGGCTGTGAATCTTGACAGTGATAGTGGGGATGGAATTACAGACCTGTTGGTTAGAGCCAATCCCTGAACTTCTCCACCTCAGGCTTCATATGTGGAGACTGCTGCAGAGTCTGAAAAGAAAGGTGAGCTAGTGGATAGAGAACCTCTCTGTAGGTCAGGGCAGATTTTATTCAGTAAAAAATTGAACAACTTTTCTTTATGAATTTGGAAAAGTAAAACTTACCTGGTGAGAGCCTACCAAGGTTGAGGAGATTTGGTCCCTCATGTACAAATGATGTCATGTTACTAAACTTACCTTTGAGATGACTAGATCTCTACCTAAAATGTCCACTTCTGCTTCTTCCCAGTAATCATTCAAATATGCGGAGTTCCATCTCTCACTTAAGCAGATGGATCCACTTACCACACAGTCAGCCTCTGTGTTCATAGAGCACTGTGGTTGAGGTTCCAAAGAACCATGCTCACTGCTGTTGAGTCAATTCTGACTGAGCCCCCTTGGAGGTCACCGTTACCCTTGTGGGTTTCTGAGGCTGCAGCTTCTTATGGGAGTAGAAAGCCTCATCTTTCTCCTGCTCAGTGACTGGCTTGCAGGTAGCAGGCCACCATGCAACCACCGCCCCACTGACCGCCATGAAGTCAATGCTGACTCGTAGTAAGCCCCTGGGTTTCTGAGACGGTAACTGGTTATGGGAGGAGAAAGCCCAGTCTTTCTCCCATGGAGATGCTGGTGGTTTTGAACCACCAACCATGAGGATGGCAGTCTAATCTGTAACCACTACTCCACATCCCTAACTTTATACTGTCTGCTCCTCCAGGACAACAGCCACTGATGACATCGGTGGGTTTGGTTTTATCCTCTCTGGCCTTGCTGTGGGAGCAGAGAAACAGCACGAAAGGAAGAAGGACGTTCTTGGATATTCTTTGCAGAAGCAGGATGCATGACAGCCCAAGCATCAGCTACCATGGTACAAACTCATCCGCAAACTCCATATTTTACACAGGGATACAAAAATGATCACCTTTCTAGTGATTAAGTTAAAAACAGCACCTCGCTAAATCAGAGCCATTAGGTAAACTAGAGAGAGCAGGTCAACTACGCGCTGATTGGAACATGTATACTCAATGTTGCTGTTAGCTGCTGAATCGATTCCTACGTGTAGAGGCCACGGGTGGCAGAGTGCTACTACTGGTAAGGTTTTCCCGACTGCCACCTTCACGTAAACGGATCACTGGGTCCTTCTTCTCTGACACTGTTTGTTGGGTGGGTTTGAACTGCTCCGAGGGGTTGGTGAGCAGCAGAGGACTTAACCATGGTACCGAAAGGACTTCTAGATGGTGAGCTATCAACTAGAGCAAAGGAAATAACAGAAATAGAGACATGGAGCTTTGGCCATACTCTGAGAAAAATGCTCTCAAAATATGTGTTCTGAAAAAGGACACAGGTCTTTTGAAGCAGAATGCAATTCAGTCTTGTTTTGTTTTGAATGCGTCTGATAGACTTTGCTGTTGTCATCTAGTAATGGACTTCCCCGGTGTCTTAGCACCTTTCTTCTTCTTTGTTGATGGAATCTTTATTTTATCTGGCTCTGTTTTAAATGTTGGTTCATTTATGTCAAGTGTCCACCAACTTCCCCTAAATGGCCACTCGTTTTTGCAAAGAAAATTGTCTTGGAATGTACCACACCAATTTATTCAGTTCATTGAGTGGTGCAAAAGATTTGTGCTTGACAACTCTTCTGTGGCTTGGTAGGTTGAAATCAGCCAGTGGTGTGATGGGACAGTGGTTTGACTACCTGCTTCCATAAAGATTCCAGTGAAGCAAACCGTACAACGCAGATGTCTGTGACACTTACTCTGAGTCAGAGCTGATAGTGAATGGTCAGTGAGTTTTGTTATGGTTGTTTCTCAACATTCTTATTGGCACATGTGTAATTTGAAGATTGTACAATTCAATAGTTCCCCCACATCCAGGAGAGTCATGCAATCATCACCATGGTTTTAGAACATTTTCCTCATTCTTTTGTTTTTTGCTGTTGTGCTTCATTTTCTTCACTTGTGTGCTCATCATTATAAGCTCCCCATTTCCATCACTCCCCCGCCCCCAGCCCCCACTCCCTGGGGCTTTTCTGTTACCATGACTGAATTACTCAAGTCACTCGAAACAGAGATTATATTAGATGGCTGACAAAGTCCACTGTCTTTGCATTCCTGCTTTAAGAACAGGTTTGCTGATGCATGGTTAAGTCACTCGTGGTTATCTCATTTCTCTTCCATGTAAGTCAAGTAGAAAAAGGCATGTGCTATGGCTTTGGCCAATAAGATGCTGTGGGGATGTATGCTGGGACACACAACTGAAGTGTTCATGACTAGGGAGTTGTGGATATATAACAGAGTACCTGGTGGTGCCAATGGTTAATTCACTAGGCTGCTAACAGAAAGGTTGGAGGTTTGAGTCTACTCAAAGGCACCTCAGAAGAAAAGCTTGATGCTCTTCTTATGAAAATATAAAGGGAGACATCAGACAGTGTAGATATGACAACATGATAATAACTTATAAATCATCAAGGGTTCATGAGGGAGAGGGGAGCAGGAAGGGAGGGGGAAAGTGAGGAGCTAATACCCAGGGCTTAAGTAGAAAGCAAATGTTTTGAGAATGATGGTGGCAACAAATGTACAAATGTGCCTGGCATGCAATGAAGGTATGTATGGATTGTGATATAAGTTGTATGAGCCGGGCTGAGCCCCAGTGGCGTAGTGGTTGTGCGCGGGACTGCGGCCCACTGGGACGGAGGTTCAATTCCAGCAGTGGGGCTGGGCCTCCTACTCCCACCACCGGAGAGCAGTGATGCCCCCCCCCCCAAAAAAAAGTTGTAAGAACCCTCAATAAGATGATTTTAAAGAAGAAAGAACAGCCATCTATTGAAAACCCTATCAACACATTTCTACTTTGACACACCTGGGTCCTCATGTGCTGGAATTTACTCCATGGCAACTGGCAATTCCTAACTGTGGCACAGTAAATCTGTTGTGAGTTGGTGTTACTGTGAGTGGGAACTTATGTGGAAGCTACTGTGAATTGGATCTCTTAAGAATTGCTGCTGCAATATCCTGATTCACATATATCATTGAGAAGGCCATGCAATCATAAGCACAGTTAGCTTAAGAAATCGAATGAGAAGTAGTAACTAGTGACAACATGCCAACTTTCAGAGAAGGCACCTAACAAGGTGGTGAGCAGGAGTGGCATCAAGGTATTGGCTGCAGCAAGTTTGTGGTTTAGGATTAAAAAGTTTAGAAAACTATTTATGAAGAAATTTGAATATTATTACAGAGGTACTAGAATGATGATGATGGAATTGTGTAATAGAAAAAAATGGAAAGCCTTTTAAATATCCAGTGGTAAGAAATTGGCCATGGTTGCTTCCTTCTTTGTACAATTTGTACAATTCTAAGATATTTCGTTAGATGGAATTCATATTTTATTCCATGTAATGGTGCATTCTGTGCAGAATGTAAGGCCAAAGGGTTCTCCCAGAACCTGCAACACTGAAGCCCTGACACTTCTGAAGGAAATGGCTGCTATTCAACCAACAGAATGATTTTAATAGAAAGGATAAAAGGAGGGAGACCCTCAGTGCAATAGACAGAAACAGTAGATTCAACAATGGAATCAGACATGGAAATGCTTGTGAGGATGACAAGATCTGGCAAGGTTTCCTTCTGTTGGATGTAAGATGACTTGACCCAGAACTGTGACTTGAGCAGTGCAACCTAACAGCAAAATGGCATCAGAAAACCTCACCACAAAATAAATAGATGCTATAATTATATTAATGTAAGAAACATATGGAAAAAAGGAACTACTCTGATACAAAACTTCATTTTTATCCTGCCTTGATGTGATAATCATGAGTGATTTTCATTCTCCTAATGGTAGTATACAGGATTATATTGGTATCACTTATACTTCTTAGAAACTTTACTTTCAATTATTTTACATAGAACAAATACTACTTTTATCATTAGAAAAAATTATTTTAAATGAAGTGATTCACTGGAAAGTTATGAAGTGAAAAAAAAGGGACTCAACTCTTCCTTCCACTGCTACCATTAACCCTCCCCTAATTGTGGTGTGGCTGTGTGTGGGCAGTGGTCGTTCAGTGGTAGACGTGTCTCCTTTCATGTGGGAAGCCTGCATTCCACTCTATCCATGGCCTTGATGGCCAGGCACTGCTCAAAGTTTATTCTGAGGCGGAAAATATTCCAGTAGAGCTTCCAGATTAAGGCAGATGAGGAAGAATGACCCAGTGAGCTATTCCAAAGTTAACAAATGAACCCCCCACCCACCCACCCACCCGTGAATCACAACCAGAAGAATACACACATATCTCAGGAAAGAAGAACAGTCCTTAGAAATGAAGAGCTGTTTGCCAAAGGCTATGGGTACTAGTGGATGTCTCAACTCCATTTTCATGGTTCCCATGTGGATGAAACCTCTGGTGGCTCTTGCCTAACCATAATCCACAGAAGGGAAGAAACTTGTTCTCATACAGATGACATTGTAAAGTCAATTATGGAAAATCTCATTAGGTGTTATATTTAGCACCTTAGCACTGGATCTCTATTTGACCCATTTTAAATTTATTGCATTTTAAAACATTTTTTATTAGAAGTTTTTGTCTGTTTTTTGTCATTGTTTGTTTCTTTTTTTGTATATGAAATTGAGGATAGGTGAGAATTGAGAATACAGCAAAACTAACTGTACTAATAATTACTTAGAGGCATGACAGAGGACAATGGACTGGAGGTATGTGGGGATGGGGAGCTAACAACTATGACGACAAGAATATGCTCTGTTGAACTGGCATTCCATGATGTTCACCTTCCTGACATGATCACTGAAGACAAAAGATGGTGGTGCTCAGCTATCAAAAGATATAGCGTCTGAGGTCTTAAAGGCCTGAAGGTAAATAAGCAGCCATCTAGCTCAGAAGCAACAAAACCCACATGGAAGAAGCACACCAGCCTGTGTGATCACGAGGTATCAAAGGGATCATGTATCAGGCATCAAAGAACAAAAATCATATAATTGTGAATGAGATTGGGAGCCAAAAGCCCATCTGTGGACAACTGGACATCCCCTTACAGAAGGGTTTTGGGGAGGAGATGAGCCAGTCAGGGTGCAATTATGACACCAATTCTACCTTATAAATCTAGCTAGATTAGAGGATGTAAAATGGCACAGATAAAGATGGAAAACACAGGGAATCCAGAACAGAGGAACCCCTCAGGACCAGTGGTGAGAATGGCAAGGGGACAGTAGCTTGTTCACACAGGTTACAGGCGAGCACATTATTATCCTCTGGGTGATCTATCCCTGAAAGTACATCTTCGTGTGTGCCTTTAGAAAGAAGAGAAGGAGTCCATGCTTCTCCTTTGTTGCAAACGGGAGTTAACACCACAAATGGTTGGCTAAAGTTTCCTGAAAGCAATAATTCTACTTGTGGGTCAATATTCCCTTCAGTACTAAGAAGCAAAGACAGATGATGATGTGACAAGTCACTGATTCCATAACCCTTTTGTTTTGTTCTCATATGGGAGCAGTCATTGACAATTTGTGAAGCGATTTCTCTTTGATCATAATAACCAAGCATTTTGATTTATTATTGAGAGAACTGTGCCTGGGATTTCTGTGGGAAATTATGACTCAGGGGAGCTCACCATTTGTGGTAACTTGAAGCATTTCCTCTTATTCTTTAGAGCTGATCTCACAGAAAACGATGGAAGTCTTAAGCATGCTGAAAGAATTTAAAGCCATTTGGAAGCAATGTGAATCTTAAGATTTCGGTATATTTAACAACCCTGGAAATTTGAAAGCTCCAGTTTTTTAAAATATCAGAAACTATGAAGAAAGGGTTCCATATTGTATACCATAATGAAGAGTACTTTTCTGCTTTAAATTAACTTTCCCCTTTTTTTGTAGCATATGGACTTAAGCAATCAGACATTTTTTTTGTAACAGTGTTTGTGATTCATGAGTTTATTTCATTAGAGCACTATGTTAATGATTCCAAGTTTCAGACTCATTCCCTACTGAGCCAATACATTTACTCTGGCTTAGCGCCAACATCTCCACCCAGTATTAGTCAGCCATCTTGTCAAAGTGGTCCCTGAGACTGGTCATGTAGGGTTTGAGGGGCCAGTGCAAATCCACTTTCATCAGCTCCTGGAGAATTCGTTTAGACCCAAAGATGTATCTGGTGACTCCTTCACAAAGAATCGACAGCTTATTGGTGTAGATATTTGCAGTCTGAATGCTGTGAAACCCTGCAAAATGAGCACCTGCATTTTCCAGATAAGCTATCTACATTTAAATAGTGGTTCCAAGCTCACTTGACCTGTAACTTTGAGCAAATTAATCTCTTTGTCTCTCCATCTGGGAAAATGAGATCAAATGAATAGGGTGGTTGGGAAGATTAATAGAGATCACATGTTTTAGATCCCTAGTGTAGTGTTGGGCTCTTATTTTGGAATGTGGCTTCCTCACTGTCTAGATCATGAAATTCAAAGGATTATACACATTTTCTTGTGACCTCATTTGTCTTTAACTCATAGAGTGGGTTCACCCAGGATGTGTTCTCTGGAAGGCCTGGAAACCCATTCTTTGTGGAATATAGTAAGTTGGATGTAACTTGCCACCAGCTAATGGCAACTTAGACTCATGCAAATGGAAGTCCAGACTTCTATCCCATAGCCAAGTGAGTCAGGAATTCCAAGTCAGCAAACTTTGTTTATGGAATAAACATTTGAAAGCTCTCTCTGTGTGGCATTTTCCAGCTTTACCTGAACTCTGTTACTAAAGCCAGTTGTGCTCAAAAAGAGAGGGTGTTTGTGAGGAATTTGACCATGAAAAAAATCTTGCCATAATCTTTTTAGCAAGTTTCCTGTGTCTTGACAATCTCAGGAATTTTATTGGCGGGATGTTAGAAGCCTTCTGTTCTAGAGATTGGAATGCACCACTGGATGAGACAAACAGATGGGATGGATCAGAGGTTTTCCACTTTCCACTTGGACATTTGGAAAGATGAGGATGATTAGCATTGCCCTCTAAGGAGAGTGACTTTTCAGACGACTTATCAGTTAAAACCATTACCTAAGGCAAAGGTCATTTTTCAAGTGCGTAATAACTAGCTTTTATTCATTTTTCCCACTTTGTGAAAAAAGATACCTGCTCAAATAATTTTAAGAATGGACATGAAAATTAGAGGGCAAATGTAGCACCTGCAGCTTTGTGATGTAGACAGTTACATCCTTCTCCCAGTAGCCCTTTATCATCTTTTTGAAATGACAATTTTGAAATACTTTGTCTCTGAGATATCATCCCCTGTAAGAAATAAAAACTGAGATGAGCCACGTTGAATGACAGTACCAGGGATGCTTTAAAAGGCTTGACACCCACACAACTTTTACCAAACCTTTAGATTTTCAGTATTACTGAAAATCAACTTGACAGTACCTACCAACAACTGCAAGCTACTGAATTCAAGTTGATTTATTTTACAGCAGCAACAGTTAACTAATGCATATAGGATCCCCTTCACAAACTATACTAATGCATAGAACATCCAGAGCATAGAACTCGATTTTTATGATAAATATGGAAGCTTTGGTATCTATTAGCCCTTCCTTTTCCTAGAGAAATTGTTTTATTCCATGAACTCCGAGTCTATCCTCTCAACTTTCTTGCTTCTACCCTGATGGTCTTTCTCCATCTTCTGACATGCCCTCAGCAGTGGCAGCAGCCGAGTGGACCTTGAGTGAGTGAGTGGACGACCATGTTGTTGAGCCCACAACTAATCTTTGTCCCTGCCACTATGGCCACTTGGTTCACGATTGGGCCATGACAAGAATGACTGCAGACAGAGGATCACTGTTTCCATAAAAAGTGTCATCCCATCCACTCGATTGTTAAAATCCTCTTCTGCAGAGGTAACCTTTTGGTGAACATTCACATGATATCCAAATATCTTTAATTTTTTTAGAGCCATTCAAAGAGGTCTAGTAGCAAACCTTTTTTCTCCGTGCCTCCTTGTCCCCTATTTCCCAATCATGCTCCATCCACCTCCCTCATCATCCAGCCAAACTATCAGCTACAGTCTCCACAATGTTGATCCTTCTGTTTCCAAGGAAGATGAACAACCAAGTCTATGACTCACGCATGGCTAACACTCAGGGAGGTCCCAGAAAGGGGTTGAAGTGCGTCAGATCTATATTCTGAGTAGTATCAGCATATTGTGCAGAATTATGTATAAATCCATGAGTTTTCTATTCCTTAGGCAACTGATCATAAGGAACAACTCACGAGGCTATAGGTGCTGACTGGTAAAGGAAGGGAATGTGACAGGACTGAAGACTATAGCATTTGGGCCGCTTCTCCACGCAGCTTACTTGTCCCTTCAAGCCCTATTCTAGCCCCATCTCATACACACCATTTCCAAGTAATGATGGACTGCTGCTGGCCCTTCCCAGTGCTGTGACACATTGCGTCAGACAATACCTGGTTCAGGACGGGCAACTCGGGCTGCATGGTGACTTGATGAGGCATTCGGGCTCTACCAAGACCTAGGAATAAGCCCAAAACTGTTGCTCAAATGGGACATAATTATCTGTAGAGGATGACAAGGCTTTGCTCCCAAATCCTCCAGGTCTATGTTGTGATTCACCAAACTGCCTCTATTTGCCATATTAGCGTCCCCACTTCTAAGATCCCGACCTCACACTAAGCAAGAGTTTGGTGTCTGAGGGAGCGCTCTGCCTTAGACTGGGTTCTCTAGAGAAACAAGACCAGTGACACTTTTACATGTATATGCAGAAAGGATTTATATCTAGAAGTGACTTCCACAAGGATAGAGGCAAGCCAGCCCAAGCCCAGGCAGGTTCTCAAGTTGGGAGTGTCGGCCTGAGTCCTGGATGTGCTCGCCCTTCACTAAAGGTCTCTGCTGCTTTCTCTACCAGCGTGTCAAACCACAAGGGAACCAAACACAAAACCAGGAAAAGAAAAAAGAATTCTAATATTTTTGCTGAATTGAAACTGAAATCCTAAAAGGGATGGGGGGGGGAGGAAATTCCTCAATTGAAATAGAAAATAATTTTTGTTTTCACTCGCTGTTTTTGGTTCAATGATAGTTTTTCAATTGGAAGCCAGACCCCTTATGAACTACATTTGAAGTGACCCTACCTACCGTGGTGGCCCGGCACCCCTCAGGCGTGTGCCTGGGGAGGACACAGTTCAAGGCGACAGTCAGCAGTGTTGTCCTGCTGCACCTAGAGGTGATCACTGTTGTCATATGAGAGGACTCACAGGCCTGCCAGCCACTGCTCCCTCTGCTCCGTGCTGGACCGCTTCCTTCATACTGTGCACTGTGCCCACTAATGGTGCCAGAAATGCAACATTTTGGAGAAGAATATTCATCTCCGAAATCCAGAAGAGATGGCTCAACTCTGTTGAGTTCTGCACTACATCGGAGCAGAAATGTGTCGATGGCTGTGAGCATGATGCATGATACTTTAAGCAATTGCTAAATGTGCTGTTTAAAGTCAAGACACAGAAAACAGTGTGTAATGATTTGATGATTCTTTTCTTAGATTCTGTCTTGATTAAATGCAGTATCACATGTTCCTTATGCTTATCTCACCAATGGTAAAGTTTATCTCACCAATGGAACATGAGCAAACATCAGCAATTCGAGGAAAGAAAACCAATCACTTGTGATATTTGAGGGCTGTTATTTCACTGAAAAGAACTAGATGGCAACTCTTTGAAGTGATCTTTCTCTCCAAAAGATCTTAGGTATGTTTCCCAGAATGTATGGTGAAGCTTTGAGCAGAAGAAATTAGCTCACATTGTAAATTTGTAATCAAAGCTATTCTGACTTTTCCAGTATTCTGACAATACAGGGCGAGGAATCTTTTCCCAGACCCTGGATCTAGTTCAGTTCTCCAAATGTGTTCTATCCTAAAGAGTCTATCAATGTCTAACATATTTTTACTGTCATATAATAACCACCACCACCCCCCAAAAAACAAAAACCTGCCACTGAGTTGATTCTGACCCAGAGTGAGCTTGTCAGATGGTATCTAAGTGTTGCCTGGAGGTTCCAAGGGTGTCATCATCACAAAAGAAAGCCAAAGGCTGCCTCTTTCTCCCATATAGCAGCTACTGTGGTTCAAACCACGGATATTTTTGTCAGCAGCTGCATGCTGCAGCACCATACCACCAGGACTCTGCGATGTCATATTAACATCTATAAAATATGCACTAGCATTAATATATCTTATTCTTTGAGTTCTGGGAAGGGTCAGAAGACACCCATGCCAGTTGCGTTTCAAGTATGAAAAGATTGAAGATAAAAATACATGTCAAATTTTCAACACAGACCAAGTTGGAGACCACACAGCAAGTTTGGAGAGGGGCCGGAAGCATCATCATGCAGACGCAAACAATGCATTGCAATGCGAAGAGACGGAGAAGATGAAAGAAAGTGACAGAAGTGTGCAAAAGAGCGACACACCAGGACACGTTCAGTGAAGTGAGGAGAACAAGTGTGGGTGCATGTGTTGGATGTGCTACTGTTAAGTACTGGAGTGCATTGAATATTCTCGATTTTGTAATACTTTAAATCCAATTATTGCTTCAATTGCTCAAACTTCTTTAATCAACTTGGAGACTCATTAAGAAAATGCTACCTCCTGTGTCCTTAAAAGTTAGCTCCCAAACCAGTGGTGAATTTTTAAAAATGTCCGTCAGCTGTAGGAATTAATGCTCAGTTCCCACAAGACTGTGGTGCTTATCTGTTGACACTGGGCATAAAAGAATGAAAAGACAGACACACCGATCGATACATAAATAACACTGTGTATCAGGAGAGACTGGTCTTTGGAAAGGGACCTCACATTTGGTAGTAGTAGCGGTGGGAAACAGAGGAAGGCAAGGAGATGGATTGACACAGGGCCTGCAACAGTGGGCTCAAATAGAGCAGCGATTGGGATTCGAAGCCGGGAAGTGTTGCATTCTGTTGCATATAGGGTCCTCTGAGTCGATGTTGACTCCATGGCACATCAAACACACACACACACACACACACACAAATTTACTGCCATTGAGTTAAGTGGATTTTCCCCCTTGTGGATTTCTGACACTGTCAACCTTTATGGGAGTAGAATGCCTTTTCTTTCTCCCACAGACTTTGAACTGCCGACCTTAATCTGTTAGAGTGGGTTGACAAGAGAAGCAAATACAAGGACACTCATATATGTATAAGAAAGAGTTCTATGTCAAAGAGTAATTGAGTATTAAGAAAATACAACCCTAGCATAATTCAGATCAAGTCCACAAGTCCAATATTATCCCATAAATCTGATACTAGTCCATAAACTACTCTTCAGCTTCATCCAGCCAGGAAGATCACAGACTGGTGGGGGGGGAAATCTCGTGGATGGTTTTGAAGAGTGTGCTCTAACTTGTTGAGTACAGTGAAAATGGGCAAGGTTTATAATAGAACTCTGACTGGTATAAATTGTGCTGTATAGCCAATTAAATTAGCTAGTAAAGATGCAATAAAGGATGCTGAGTTGGAGGAATGTTCTTAGCAGTTTTATTGCCCCCCCATCCACATACTGTACAATTCAATAGTTCAATCATATCAATAGTTGTACAATCATTGCCACAATCAATTTTAGAATATTCTCTTCCTTCTTATATACATCGTTTTTAGTGTCATCTTTCTTAATTCTGGCAAAAATATACACCACAAACATTCTTTGACTCAACTTCGACATGTATCACTTAGTGCCATGGATTGTACTCTTCATGCTGTGCAGCTGTTTTTGCTATCCCTTCCCAAATTATCCCACCACCATTAACATGAACTCAATGCTCCCTAAGCAAAATCTCTTCCTCCTTCACCCATGATAACCATTGGTCTAGTTTGGATTTTTTGCTTTTAATTTCTGGCTATCACATTCACATATCATACACTTCCATAGTTAAGTCACTCTTTCAAAAATTTGCATATATATCATCATACTCAGTTCTAGTGTTTCCTCCACCCCTCTCTTAAATAGAATATTTTTAGGAGGTTTATGTGCATGCATTAAGAATGTTTTCTATTCTGAAAGTGTATATTAAATTTTTGGAAGGTGATTTAGTGAAATCTCTAGTGAACAACCCTGCAAGATGGGTATAATATGCCCACCATGTTTTCAGTCTTACTAGGCTGGAAAAATCTCTGTGATGCACTAGCTGAGAACAAGATGAAGCACTAGTCCTCTGATGACAAACGGATGGAACTAGGAAGGCATAGTGGCTCTGCATTGGGCTGCTAACTGGTTGCATAGTGGTTCTGCATTGAGTTATGCATGAGTCAGCAGTTAGAAACCATCAGTCATTCCTTTTGGAGAAAGATCTGGTCTTCTGCTCCTGTAAAGAGTTACCGTCGGGCTGAGCCCCGGTGGCGTGGTGGTTGTGCGCGGGACTGTGGCCCACTGGGATGGAGGTTCAATTCCAGCAGTGGGGCTGGGCCTCCTACTCCCACCACCGGAGAGCAGTGATGCCAAAAAAAAAAAAAAGAGTTACCGTCTTGGAACCTGAAGGGGCAGTTCTACCCTGTCCTTACAAGGTCACTAGGAGTCAACCTGAAGGGGCAGTTCTACCCTGTCCTTACAAGGTCACTAGGAGTCAACATCAACTTGATGGAAGTGACCTTTTGAAGAATGATAATGGACATCTAACAACCGAAGTTTTGAAAAAGTGAACTTTTAAAAGAAAAATGCCATAAGATTGCAAGGCAGATAATTAACAAGGTGTGATGCTTTTGATATGTGGATAGAAACTAAGTGAAGATTAAGAACTCCAGGGAAAAAGTTACCATTGCAAATGATTATGCATTCAGAGTAGCTTATGAGATCTTCATGATCAATTCCTAATTATTTCAGAATTTAAAGGCCATATTACATTTAAAAAGCATTCATAAAATATAAAAGAGAGTGATATTGAAAGTATAGCAAAGAAAAACAATTCAGGAACTAACCCCTACTTGAAGAAATATTGCTGAGATGGAATTACTCTTCAAAGTGAAAGAAATAAGTTAAATAAAAATAAAATAGCTACACTGTGAATATTGACCATATTAACAATATCGACCGGATTACAATATCCCCAGTTATATATAATTGCTACAGTATTTAAGATGAATGAGCTACTCAGATCAGTGTTGAAAGATCAGTCAGGCTTGAAATTCATAAGACAACAGGGGTAACAAATGCAAAAGAGAATAGAGGATATTTTAAAAATTAGGTATAATAATAGTTTATTGCAATGATATATTCTTTAAAAATAGGTTACTACATATGAATTAAATCTCTATCTGTGATAAAATGTTTTCTTCCTGCAATGTGGTAGTAGTATTTTAGCTTACAACTGAGGTGAATATTAAATTACTAAGTATTTTACCTCTTTGCCTTTATGTGCTGATTCATAGATATTAGTGCACAAAGTGTTTTCAGTATTTCATGAATAAATTATTATCAATTTTACATGACTCTTAAATGTGAGTACTGAAGTGTTCCTAACATCATTATAAGTTTATTTTGACTGTATTTTATATCACCTTGAGAATTTTTTAATAAAAATTTATATTGAATCTGCATTTATTATTTATACAGAGTACTAAATGTATTTTTATGATACTGTTTTTAAAGTGACTCAGTGTTTAAGTCAACTATAGTTATTTTTAAAAATGAATTAATGCAGATGTAGTTAGGTTAAAATTTAACACTCTAACACTTGTTCTCACTTTTGACCCATTTTATATTTGTTCTATACTTTCTGCTTTCTTTCTCATTGATTTCTCCCTTCTGTTTTGTTATTGATATTGATGGGTTTGTTTCTTTTTATATGATGTTCTTTATATGAAATCCAGGAAAGGTAAATCTGGATTAATAGTTTTTTAGGGTCATGTCAGCAAAGCTTGGGAGAAATAGGGAGCTAGTGATAGTAAATACAGGAAGGCAGAAAATGTTATTTAAATGATTATGGTGGTGATTATAAAATACTTTTTAATGTAATTAACCCATTGAATTGTTAAAAAATAATAAAATATAAAATTAAAATAATATTTTATGTCATCGTTCTTATTTGTACTAAAATATTTTGAGGCTGTTTAAAATTAAACATTGTAGACCAGTCAAGGTACAGCCAGGCAGTGATGATGCACACAAGTTCCCTCTAGTTTCTGAAGCCTTCTCCTCGCCCCCCCCACCCCCCAACAACCATCATCATGGTCTCAACTCCACTAACAAATTCAGATGGACTGGAGAAGGTATAGTAGTATAGAGGGGAGCTGGAGATATAGGGAAACCAAGATGGATGGGCTCCTTCAGGCCAATGGTTAGATTGGAGATGCTGGAAGTGTAGAGAGAAGGTGGGGTAGAGAGATGGAACCAATGGCAAGGATGCATACATAAGCTCCTATTTGAAGGACGGGCTACAGGGGAGTGGGTTGGGGGAGAGGTCGGGCAGTGTAATATATGACAGAACAATAACAATGCATAAAGTATTGATAGTTGGTGGGGAGGAGAGAGCAGGGGAAGAAGGGAAGGAATGGAAAAGCTGATACTAGGGGCTTAAGGCAAATGGCGGACAATTGGAGAATGATAATAGAAGTGGACATGTGAGGGTGCTTGACACAGTATGCTTATTTATGTATTGTGAAAAATGATGTATGAGCCCCTGATAAAATGGTTTAAAAAAAACATCGTTATCACTTTAGATTAAATTATTACTGAATAAATGTATAGAAAGGAATAGTTTTAATATTGCTACTTTCAAAACTCATTACAGAATATTAGCTTGAACAATGTTTGTGTTAATATCAGGCTGCAACCTTATTTGCAACGTATGTGAGAAATGAATTGAAGAGCTTTATATCTTCATATGAAATTGCTGCACATTATCCATTTGCAGAATGAAGAGCAGGCTTTAATCAGTTTGAACTGTTTCATCCATAGTCCTTTAAACAAAACTGTAAAAGAATGATAATTACAATTTAAAAAAAAAAAAAAGCTCTGTTCAATACTCCAGCCAGTGTAGCAAGTTTGGACTCATTTGTTTACCCAGGAAACTAGACCACCAGGAAGGCTCTCAGTCATCAAGTTTTATCTCCATTCTCGGTACAACTCTCCCTTTCTTTTTTTTCCCCTCTGTATTTGGCTGCTGTTGCCACTAGCTTGTTTCTAATTTTCGAGAAGATTTCCAAGACAATCTCAGCTTGAGAGAGAAAAAAAGGTGGGGTGGTGGTGGTGCTGTGCAGGAGGGAGGGGAGGGCAGCAGAGGGCAGGGATGCCTCCGGTTCACCACAGGATGTACAGACGATCTCGCCAAAGAAAAGCAAACAAATGGGCCCAGTGCCCTAAGCAGGGCTTGTAACCCTAGGCTGTTTGAGAAGGGCCCGGAATTCCCAAATACCTACTAATGTGGCTACCCTATGCGAGGCGAGTGTGCTCGGGAACAGCCCCCATCTTTATTTTATTTTTCTTGTAGGGTGTCTCACTGCTCTGAGGATATAGGGTAGATTAAATATCTTTTACCTGTTTAAATACGGAATCCCTACCTCCTCACTTTCCCTTTTGAGGAGCAAGGGGCTGCCCTGCCGCTTTCTCTCCCATGAAGTTTCTGCCCACCACTGTTTGAAAGAATCATCTCTTCACACTTCATCCCGTGACTCCTCAGACTCATTTACAAAGTGCATCTGCTGGAAACCTGGGTTCTGCTCACACTGAAATAGAAACAGAGCCAGCTGCTGCCAAGAGTGACATGATGAGTCCACATGCATCCCAGTCCCAGTCATTTGTTCCACTAGATTTTTTATGCCTACTTTTTCAGGAGTTGATTTCCAGGTCTTTCTTTCAAGGTTCTTCTGGGTGGACTCACACCAACAGCCTGTTGGTCTGCAGTGAGCGCATCAATCTTTTGTAGCACTCATAGACTCCTTGCTTTCAAGACTCATAGACCTATAGTCAGTGGATACCAGTTCATAGAGCCACCACCGGACAAAGCAGAGTTCCCCCAGTGGTTTTGTTCTCTATCTCTGATTTTAATACATTCACTTGGTTTCCCTTTTCTCACATGCATTCGGTAAAATTACTTATTTTCTCCTTTCTTCTGACACATTTAAAAGTTGGTTTGGGGTTTGTTTGTTTGTTTTTTTTTTTTTTGAAGTGTCATCTTCAAGCGTCTTATCTTCTTTCTCCTTTAGAAATTATTCTTGAACCAGCAATGTTGGCCTTTACCTCGAACCAGAGGTCCAAATCTCCTAGGGACTGGTAGATATTTCCACCAGTCTTTTCTCCTAAGCTCCCACACTTCTGAAGATGACGTTTATCTTCTTCCCCTGATGCTTCCAATCAGGTGTCTAAACAAAAGCTGTTTCTTCAAACATGACACTGCTGTGGGAAAAGCTACACAGAAACAAGATCTTCAGGGCTCTTCGTGTGTTGGTGCTCACGCCTGGGTCCTGGGCGGCTAACCTCAAGATTAAGGACTCAAGCTTCATGGTAGAAAGGGGAGATGTCTGTTCCCGTAAAGATTTACAACAGCAGAAACACTCTCGAGAGTCTCCATGAGTCAGAATCGATTCTGGGTTTTTTAGTCATGTTCAATGAGTCCTAGTGGGGCAGTGGGTTAAACCTTGGTCTGCATTAGACAGGAGTTCAAATCCACCAGCATTGTACAGGAAAAAAAATGAGACTCCCTGGCTCTTTAAAAATTTAGTCTTATAACTCCTTTTCTCTCTTCGGGTCCCTATGAGTTAGAAATAATAGAGCAGTGGATTTAGTTTTATTTGTTCATTAGAAAAATGATTTTATTGAGGGTTTGTAGAACTCTTACCATAATCCATCCATCCATTGTGTCCATGTATTTGTTGCCATCATCATTCTTAAAACATTTCCTTTCTACTTGAGACCTTGATATCAGTCCCTCATCCTCCCCCTCCCCCCCCAAAAGGGTTCGCCTTGCCTTGCTTAGAAGATAGGTAACACACATTTTTTAAAAAAGTTTTCAGAATGGGATTCAATTCATGCTTCAGTCATGAAATATAAGAACTTGAGAGCTTTGAACTCATTTCTAACAGATTCTTAATAAGAGCAAATCCATTAGACTCCTTTATCGTTCTATTATGAGTCCACCTAGTGAGTTGCCATCCCATGGTCCTTGACTCATGGTGACCTTGTGTGTAAGCAAATGAAAGCTTGCTTCAGGATCCTTGGGGTACTTAAGACCATTGTTTTGGCTCCTGTGTCAATTCATCTCACCAGGACTGTCTCTCACTTTTGCTACCCCTCTACCAAAGGAGGCTTGGGAGTGTATTGGCTCAGAGCTGGACTGCTAACCTCAAGGTCGCTGTTCTATCCCACCAGCTGAGCTTTGGGGGAAAAACGTGGCAATGTGCTTCCATAAAGGTCAAGGCCTTGAGACATCATGGGTCGGTCTACTCTGCTCCATAGGGTAGGACTTTTGGAATCCACTCAATGGCAGCATGCATGGCTCTCGGAGCTGTTTCCCCAGCCGTGACGACACTTTCCATGAGCCTCGCATGCCTCTGTGCATGCTAAGTTTGTAAGTGTCCTGGTGTGTCTGCCTCCAAATATTTGGCGTTTAATATTTTCTCCTAAGTCTTTTTGTCGCTATTGAGCCTGTGGGAGCCTGAGGATCGTGAGGTTTTTCTTTGCAATTCCCATCCTCCTTCCCATCTCACCACCACCTGATGTTTTAGTGTACAATCATCAGGGTTAAAAACCGTTTTCTTCCGAGGTCTCCAGCTGCTGCCTGGCCCGGCCGAGCAAAGCCTGTGCAGCAACGTCACAGGCAGGGTTTCCTGTCAACAGGAGAGCGGAAGTTGTGCTTTTGGATGAACCCTCCTGGTCCGGGCTGGAACAGTGATCCGCAGGCGGAGATAAGGGCGCATTTCCACCTACGTGATCTGCTGGCATCTGATTACCCTTGTTAGGGAGAAGAGGAAAGGAGGGGGTGGTCACAAGGAGTGTCAGGAACACTCTTGCCTGGCCTCTCCTATCCCAGCAACCAAAGGAGGGTCAACACACCCGCACCAGGGGACTCTCAACTACAGCCGGCGGAATGTTGATTTTGCCAAGGCTTTCTAGCTTGCTACTTTGCAAAGTGAATATACAATTTCATCACTATATTGAGTACAAGAACAACAACAACAAAAAACTTAAAAAACGAATAAACCCTTACTTCCTTAAAAAAATGAAAAAACAGGTGGTGTAATATGTTCTAGATTTTTTTTTTGATGTTTCTTTATCCTTTCATTTTGGAGCAATGCATGATTTTTTTTAGTGCTTTCCGCTTGAGACCATGTTGCTTCCCTCTCCTGTCACCCACTCATTCTCCCCACCTTCCCCTTTCATTCTTGCTTCTCTCAAGAAACCTACTCTATGGAAGAGACTTCTTGGTTATTTGTTGACATCACACAGTCACTTTCTCTTTTTTTTCCTTGCTTCCTACTTTCTTTCCTTCTTTCCTTTCTGCCTTCCACCCTCCCTCCCTCTTTCCCTCCTTCATCAGTGCTCACACACGCTCTCATAGAATAGACGTACACCCGTGCTCACACACACACACACACACACACACACACACACACATACACATACTCACAGACACACAGCTATTTCACACTTAATGGAATTTAGTGATATAAAAGTGAGATGTATGGTCTGGGCTTAACATACTGGAATTCACTTTTAGAATAACAGAGAAAATAGGTCAAGTTCAGGATGAAGAAGATGGCACGGTGCTGTTTTCTAGAGAGAGACCAAGCCAATCTATAGTTACAACTGTTTGAGATCAGAGACTCAGTTTTATCTCTGTTTTCCTTAATGCTTAGCATGTGCTAAACACTCCCTGTGTATTTGTGGAAGTTCAAGATCTGCTTTGAGATCTTCTTCCTTCATTCTCTCTTTGAGGCGGAGTAAGGAGACATCCAAATAAGTTGTCTGCCTGAAGGTGTCATGTGTTCTTGGGCGTTTGCTTTCAGGAGCATGCCAGGGCTTTTTGACTTTGCAGTTAGTATAATGTGGTGATGACAACTGGCAACATTTAAATTTTTGGAGGCATAGAATTTGGCGAAAGCATTAATTCATTATAATAATATTTCTGTGTTGCTACCAAAATATTTCCCTTCTTGTTGTTTGAAATAGTGCACCTTGGAGATGTTTTAAAAAAAGAAAGTAATATGCTTGTTATGCAGAGATGACAGCAATAACAGTGTTTACCTGGGTTGCTGGTTCATCCTTTCAGGTCTAGTATCACACTTCTGAAGGAAGCCTGCAGGTGCAGGTGGTCAGTTCTCAGAGGCTACTGAAAGGTGGATGGTTTGAACCCACTAGCTGCTTCACAGGAGAAGCATGTGATATTCTGTTAACATAGAGATGTACAGTCTTGGGCATCCTACGGGGCATTCTGGCTATAGTTTAACAAAATCCCTAGGTGGTCCTTGTAGTTCTCCAGGCGATTCACCAGGGGGGCTTGTCAAAATGTATAAAGGGGCTGAACAGGAATGAAGTAGTTTGGAACCTGCTCGCCTTCGTGGGAAAGTAACCATCAACCATCACGGAGCCATGAATTCCTCTCTTAGATGTATCTCTGTTTTGGACAGATGCATTGATCACAGGATTTAGAATCTGCTGCAACTGCTCTGGTCCTTAGGAAAGTGCTTCATTAGTCTGCTCTGTGATGGGTTTACCCTTGAAAAGATCAATTGCAATTTAATCCACTTATCTGACATCAAGTCAGTCAAAGAATCAAGTCCATCAACTAAAGCTATTTCCAGTTCCAGGGGATGTCTTACTTCCATCTGTGATCCTAACCACCCAAAGCAAATTAGAGTTCACAGAGGAAATGGGGCATTACTGACAAACCGAGTTCTCTTTTAAACATTTAAAGATTACCTTATTTTGCTAAATTCAGGGAGCAGGAACTGAGACACACCAACATCCTTCCCTTTGGGGGTGGGGGGTGGGGCTGTTCTGCAGCCACCAGGAATTACAGTTAAGGTAAATGTCTGGCAACTTATTCTGTCCATCTTACCAATAAGATAAACCATCTGCAGCTTAGGAGAGATCAAGGTTATTCTGTCCCTGAATTCTGATCTTGACAAGACTTTTGAAAAATTGAATGCCCATGTCTAATTCTCGTGAGATTTTTCTCTCTCCATCAGTTTCTCATAACATCCTCAATCACGATTCATTTTTAGAAATTTACATTGAGAATACCATGCTTGGAGTTCTAACAATAGAACATAGACTTCATTCTGGAAACAGCCAGATCTGAGTTATGGAACCTTCTCTGGGATCTCTCTTGAGTGTTTGCTAGAACGTTCTGTTGACGTGGACCCACTGCTCTCATGTCAATCTCCTCCAGTTATAGAAATTCTAGTAAACTAGTCAAATCTATATTTTTGAAAGTTATCAACCCTTTTGATGTAAGTGAACTCGACATTTTTACTAATTAGGTAATGGCAAAACAGAGAGCAAATAAGCTCACCTTTTTATCTGATATCACAAAAAAGAACACGGTGAAATATTCTGCCTCTTTTTTAAACAGCCCATCCCCAATTTCCTATTCAGAATCACTCCAAGTTTGGTGTTATAGTGGCCTGTCCCAGGTCAGCAAGATGTATGGGGTACAGAACATAAGTTTACCCAAAGAATTTTTTCTTTGCTCTTTGTTTCTCAAGAGAACCCCTAGTACCTAAGAGTTTGGCCAATGATGGAAGAGGCTTGGAGGATGAGTCCAGGTCACAGGCGTGGCTTCGTGCCATTGAGGCGACTGTTGAGATGAATTCTGATCTCCTCTTTCAGGACAAGGGGCCTGATTCATTCAATTCTCAGTTCGTTCTTGATTAGGCCCCATAAAGGCCTGGGAAGCCTGTGCCTTTGTAAATTGTGAGGTCTGACCCAGTTCTAGGAGCCCTGGCAGCACAGTGGGTTATGTGCAGGGTTGCTAAACACAAGATCAGCAGTTCAAAACCGCCAGCCTTTCTGAGGAAGAAAGATGAAATTTTCTTCTCTTGTAGAGGTGGTCTTGGAAACAGACACGACAGTTCAACCTTGCCATGCAGGGTTACTTAAAGTAAGAATTGACTCAATGGTTGTGGGATGAAGGCAGAACTTTTCCACAATTAGTATACTCCAAATATTAGGCAAACTCTTTAACCAGTATTTGTTATAAAAGTTGAGTTAGCTATTCTCTCTGAAACTCCTAGTTATCTAAGGCTTTTGTGTTGTTTCACCACAGAGCTAACTCCCCTGCTGTTAGGATGATGGCTTCCTTTGAAGCCTGTAGTCAGATTCTTGTGCTGATGTTAATGATCTCTAGCCTAACCTGTTTAGCCACATTCAGGAGTCTGGGGTCTTGTCTTGGCACATGGGACCCTGATAGCTCCCTTTCCTATAATGTGTGCATATGGCACAACCCCTTCCTGTGATATATGCCCTTGCCTGTAATTAGGGGCCTGACTTGGGTCCAGAGGGTATATAGAGATGGGATGCAAGATAGAGGCTCTCTCTCAAACCTGCTTCACTCCAGCCTGCCTCCCTCCAGGCTGCCGCTCTCCTGTCTCTCTCTCCACATGGACCATCTAGCTGGGCGGAAGTGAGCATGTACCATGAAAGGATATATATATATATATATATATATATATATATATATATATATATATCCTTTGTGTGTATATACATACATACACATACTTCTAATGCTCTTTTCTCTCTCATGATCTCTATATCTCTTATATATATCTCTATATATTTTTTCTTTGCTCTTTGTTTCTCAAGAGAACCCCTAGTACCTAAGAGTTTGGCCAATGATGGAAGAGGCTTGGAGGATGAGTCCAGGTCACAGGT
>PVJH01030052.1:0-25256 GCA_004026705.1 Nesogale talazaci
GGGGAAACAACAACAATAAGTGTGGCAGTCACTTAATCTGGTGTCAATTTGAGGATGAAGAGTGTAGGGGTGGAATCTAGCCTGTCAGTCTGGAGAGAGCCAGTGAGACCTCTGTGTGGCCATGGCTTTCTCCTCCGAGAATTCTGGGAAGTCCGGCAGTATTTCCCCTTTGGAGGTGGGAGACTCAGGACTCACTCCCTGGGAGATCTTGCAGCTGACAAGACACATGGCAGCCTGCTGATAGACCCTGAGCCCTGGAAACTGAGGGAGCCACGGGGACACCTCTGCCAATGGATACACAAGACTCTACACCCACTGGCCTGTGCTTCATGAGTCTGAAGAGGACTTGTAGATTGGTATCAGACATATGGGCTAATATCAGACTTAAGACCTTGGACTGGACTGGGATGTTTTCTCAGTGTTCAATTGCTCTTCTGGATAAACATCTGTCTTAAATACATAAGTGTCTATGAATTAGTTTCTCTAGTCTACCCAGACTAACACGATAAGCAAAGACCAACAACAGCAAAGACACATCCTTCTCTGCCTTGCCTTTTGCTCCGCGGTCATGGTCAAACTCTGGAGTCTGATGGTCATGTTCCCAAGACTCTGCTCAAAGGCTGCCACGAGGTGAGCCTGCAGGGAGAAGAAGACACAGCCGTGGTCAGGATGCCGTGCAAAGTCCAAGTGCCTACACGGTGCTAGTTCTGACAGCCAGAACTTGAACTCCGCATGGGGCTACCTCCCTGAGCTCCTTCTTTGGTGCTGCTTTAGCTTCTTCTAGAATCCCTCTCCCATCATCACTGAGATCCCATTGCCCCTGCCTTTCACGTCCTCAAACGCCCTGTGCCCTTTCCATCCTCTGCGTCTTGTACCTACTTTTCCTTCTACCAGGAATGCTCTTCCTGCCACACCCCTGCTTGACTGATTAGTTTCTACACGTTCTTCTCATGAGGTCTCCACTTCTGCCTCCATACCCCCTGGTTAGGCAGATTCCCTGATACTCACTGACCCGTGCACCTTGCACTTGTGCCGCATGCTTTCCGGGAGCGGAGCTCAGTTCAGAATGCACGTGGCCTTCTGATGGTGGGTTACGTCTGGCTCCCCCACTGCACTGTAAGATGACCTTGTGCTCGCTGTGCCTCAAGCTCACCCAGGAGGCTCACCCAGTGGAGCATGTTTGTAGAATGAGAGAACCAAGAGGTTGGCGGCACTGGGTCTGTGATCATCTTAGCCAATAAGAAGCCACTGAGGCCAATCGGTGGCCTTCTTGGAAAAGAACTCTCCCGGGGTCCCCTGTACATTCACACTCTGCTGATATAACACAGCATCCCATGTGACAGGGTATATTTTTGAGGGAGAGACAGACAGAAAGAGAGAGAATATGCCACCAGTTAAAGTAATAAACGCATCCAATTTTTTGAGATGTTAAATTGCTTTGAAAAACAAAATAAAACGTGTCTTTCAGAATTGAGAACTATGTGATCGCCATGCCTGGACTTCTCTCTTTGAGAGCACTCTGTGACCAAGCCCTAAGGTTCTCCTGCAGACATAGCACCAAAAGACAGTGAAATCCCGGTGGGTTGACGAGGATCCTGATGATGCTGTTAAAGCTAAGAATAAAGAATGGACTTTTATGGTCTGTCGTCCCCCCCAACTCCCCCCTTCAAACAATTGTGCTGAGAGGTGTCTAGAAATCCAGCGAAGAGAGCCCTTATTCAGCCAAACACCCTCTGAGAAAGTGGGATTCTGGGATGTCCCAGAGAGAGCCGGGGGAGCAGCAGGCAGCATGGACAGCAGGCAGCGGAAGAAAAGCCGCTCCCAGCTGGGCCTACAGTGAAGTCCCTCGGGACATGCATGAGGACGGAAAAGAATACTGATGTGACATGAAGAAGGAGCCCTGGGGGCATCACCATGGGGCGATCTGCTGTAAATCCAAAGGTGGATAGTTCAAGCCCACCTAAGGGCTCTCCGGGAGAAAGGCCTACAGACCTGCTCTTGGAAAGATGACCGCCTGGGAAACTCTAGCGGCACTTCTCAACTCCGTCAGAAGGGTCACTGAGCTGGAAACAACTCAGTGGCACCCTGCAGCATGGGGGTAGGGTGGGGGGGTGCAGTTAGCTTAGCTTTCCATTCTTCTGTAAGGGGGGCGATATCTGTTCTCTCCTCAGATCACTGTGTGCATGGAGCATGCCCACCGGGCTCTAGATGCATGCCAGTATAGAAGTGTCCCACCACTGAATGAAGAGGCACTGTGAATGGCGGGAAGACGTAGGGAATAAGCGAGTGAGTGAAGATGAGAGAAGATGTGCTTTCTGAAAACACAGGGAGATAAAGAGAAGGCCCTAGAAATGAGACGTGCAGACACCCAGGGAAGCACGATGGGCCGAGGGTGCTGAGACGACTCTGGGGAGAAGTGCAGCTCAGTGATAGGTTGTAGCACTCCAAAGGATGCGGAGGCTGGTGCGCCCTGGAAGAGGAAGGGGAGACGAGAGGGCTGGCGGAGAAGTCTTGTCCTGCTTGTGGTAGGTTCAGGGAGTCGTGGGTCAGAGATGTCATCAGCGGGCCCCCGGTACAAGAACCGGTCAACAGAACGGCTGTGTTCTTTCTGCATGCACAGCCCCTCCTGGCTAAAAACAGAGAAAAGGCTCCGCCCCTTCAGATCGATGGGTAGGCTTCCATCTGCCCAACTGACCCAGGTGTATCCACAACCAATTCTCGACAGACATCTACAGAGTGGAGGAGGAGACAGGGCAGGCCCCAGAGACCATGCCGACTGTCCCAGCATGACAACCCAAAACAGACATGTTTAAATAACTACCCTTCTATTTATCTCCATGTTGTGCTTGATTGCCACCCACAATCCTATTTCAGCCTCCCGGTTTTCTCTCCAACTGAAAGCTAAACCAGAGAGCTAACCCCAGGAACCTGTGACCGAGGAAGGGGTCTGGCCCACTCAAGGAGGAACGGCATTTGCTGGGAGCAGCCAGTTCACAGCATAGGCTCATCTTGCTGGCAAACCCAGGGGGGTGGGGGGTGGGGAGTGGTGGTAGTGGTGGTGTGTGTGTATGGGTGTCAGGAGTGCAGCCCCGTCCCAAACTGGGTTCACAGCCACATGGTGACCTTCCCCTCCACTCTCACACTCCCAGGGAAAACACACATGAGTGGTGGCAAAACAGCCCGGGAAGGGGTGGTGAGGCGTTTGCCCTAGGAAAACAAACACAGCTTGGCCTGTGAGAGCAACGCCAACAATAAAACTGGCTAGTGTTGCCTGTGGTGTGTGGTCAGGCTAAATATTTACTTTACAACAATGCTGAACCCAGTGGCCTTCGTGAGGGGCACACACACACTTGTGGAAGAACAGAAGGGGTCTCTGACCCTGCCGGGCTAGAGGTTCCAAATGATCCCAGTGGCAGTGAAGAGGAGGGAGAATGCTGAGTTCATGGGTAAGTCAGTGGATGATCATTTGCTGAGTGAGAAGAGGGCTGTGCTGCTCTACCAGGAGAGGGGCTTGGTGGCAGGCGGACTTCACAAGGCAGCCCCTGGCCTGTGGCTCTGGGGCGGCCATGGCTGTTCAGATGGGAGGCAGCATTGACCCAACCTGGGGAAGAACCCTTCTGCCCCTTTCTGGGCAGGAGTCCAGCCCCGGCGCACAGACCTCACACCCACTCCTGATGGGCTTTCAGGAGCATTACCGACTGGAATGGCAGGAAGAGGTAAGGAAAATAATTGCAAATCAAACAGGAGTTGAGGATGCTGGAAAAAGGCAGCATTGCAAGAAGGGGGGTGGGGGAAAGAAGAGACGCATCAGAGCGGACCTCCAACCCAGGCCCCTTACTCACAGCAGCCCACCAGGGATTTTGAGACCATGAGACCAAGATGGCCACATCTTTCCCCTGAGGAGGGGTTGGTGACTCTGAGATACAGACCATGAAGACAGCATCCCAGTGCCTAAGTCACAGCGCCACCAGGAGGGACTCTGTGTAACAGCGGCAGCAGCTGCCAATTGCAGACCTTGCAATGGTGGCCCGAAGGCTGGGCTGGCCACTGCCAAGGCAGATTCCAAAGAGAACGGGTTTCCTGGCTCGGGCTGCTGAGGGGACAGGCAGGGAAGACAAGCAGATCTTAGCCACCCTGCCACTTTGCTGAGGGCGCTCGGACTCAAGCCAGGAACCCACCAGTGACCCTCGAGTGGATTCTGACGCACAGGGACCCCTGTACTCTGAAAGACTCTGACAGCCGCCTCTGGGACGTGTCTCGCCTGGTCTCCCCTGAGGCACGTTGCACCACATGCCTGCACACACTGTCCAGGGGCTCCCCCTGGGAACGAGTCAGATCAACACTCCAGGCCAAGTATCTGTTCTGAGGACTGGCTGGTTACAGAAAAGACAGCTTTTCAGAGTGGCTTTCTGTGAAGGTCAGGGGGATCGGTTGATGGCAGAGGTGCCCGGAGGCATGTCCGTGGCATCTCCGGGCTGGGCTGAGAAGCCTCTTGCCCTGCCCACACAGCTCTGCAGAGGCCCCATCTGGAACTGCCACGGTGGCCCTCCCGTGCTGCCCTCCACTCTGCGGCCAAGACTCTCCACAGATCAAGTCGGAGCCCTTCAAAGTCCCTGCCAACCTCAGTCCCATGGCCAAGACCCTTGGATGACTGACCCTGACCTGTCTCCCACGCCCCTGACATCCTCCATCCCTTCACCTCGAAGCTCCAGGTCCCAACCATGCCAAGAGGCCTACAGCTTCTAAACCTGCCGGTATCTATGGCCTTGGTCTCCTGAACGAAATCCTATTCCCCTGTGAAAGCCTCCCTTAACACGAGCTCCGTCCACATGTCACCTCCTCCAGGGGACCTTCCTAGGTGCTCCTCCTATGTATCCCCACCCCTGGCCCCTGTATCGCAATCCTAACAATTACCAGCAGGCACCAGAACGGCTGGTTTGGGCTCTGCGGGGACAGGAGGCTGGATGCAAAGGGATCAGTGCCCGTGCTTGCTTTGACACTGAACCCCCAGCGTCTGGGCAGAGCTGGCACTCAGGCAGACGCTGAGATGAATGCTGGCTGGCAGTGCCTCCTGAACATGCAATTGTGGGTGATAATTAGAGACTGGAGATCTGGATGCCTTTCTATTTTTTCCCCCTCTTTCTTCTTCCCCTCATCTCCCGCCCTCTACAGATGGGATTTTCTGGGGGCTCACATGACAATCCTGAGGGGTAGGATCAGCCCCAAAGCTCACATTCGCCCGGTTCTGACACTCACGCTCTTTCTATCACACCGTGCGACTGTGCTGCGCAGGCAGGAGGCCTGTGGGAACAGTCAGAGGCAGCAGTGGCTGCAGACAGATAGACAGACAGACAGACAGACATCCTCTACCCCGGGTCTGCACTCACATTGGCTGTCAGCTGAGTGGTCAGAGCAGAAACCTTTTCTTGGGATGCGTCCAGCTCCCGCCGCAGTTTGCGAATCTGCAGTTGAGAAAGGGTCAGAGTCACTTGCTCTCCATTGTCTAGCCCCAGGTTGAGCTGGGTCATAAAACACGGAAAGGTCAGCAGAAGAAATCCTTACCTCTGACTGGCACTTTTCTTCTGGCTGCAAAGAAAACAGGAGGACAATTAGAGCCGTGAAGGACCACGCAAGAGCGAAGTCCAAACCGAGGGGACCCAGAGTTGGGCACTGACAGTAATCTCCCCCGGAGTGTTTCTGCTGATGGACTGAGCAGTTCGCCTGTCCCGTCGGAAGGGGCCAAATCCACACAGAGCACACAATGCTGAGAATAGAGGCAAT
Organism: Nesogale talazaci; assembly: GCA_004026705.1. Taxonomy (NCBI): domain Eukaryota; kingdom Metazoa; phylum Chordata; class Mammalia; order Afrosoricida; family Tenrecidae; genus Nesogale; species Nesogale talazaci. Next base: position 5,782 of record PVJH01030052.1, read on the forward strand.
CGGAGCAGCCCTCTGAAGACAAAGATGGGTGGGCACTGGGCAAGGTGCTTGTTCTTTTTAGTGGACATCTATCCCATAGCACATTCGGGGTATTGGCATTCTAAAACATGACTTGATGCTGATCGGAGCCCTGGGCATCACTGGATGTTACCTGGGGAGCTTGATGGGATTCGGAGAGAACTGTGGAGTGCAGGAACCCATCCTCACTGTCCTCTCACTCAGGCCTGAGGAGACTGAAGCAGGGCACTCACTCAACCTGCTCAGCCACCACCCAGTCCATGCTGATGCCTCACAGTGACTCCACAGGACCCAGCAGAACCGAGACCACCTGTCCATGGAGCAGAAAGTCCTGTCTTTCTCGCACAGGGCAGGCTGGTGGTTTTTAACTGCCAAGCCTGCTGACTGCAGCCCAGCTGGTCATCAATCATGACACCAGCCAGGCTCTCCCGAGGCATGAGCCGTGGCCCCAACGCAAGAGCGGCTGAGAGCCCCTGTGGGCCAAGGAAACTGTGGCCTTCCTCTTCCTGATGCACTACCTGCCATTCCTCAATGACCCACGTCCCTGGGGCATTCGGCAAAGGACCAACCAAGCCTATGGTTCATCTTCCTGATATGGGCTTCCATGCCCTGCCCATGACTGCAGGGGGACTCAGTCTGAGAGGACACAAGACTTCTCTCTCTCTCCCTTCCCATCACGGGAAGGTGACTCTGCAGCAGGGAGAACAGCTTTCTTTCACAGTGGGCCCTGAAAGGAGAGGCCCACCCCTTGTTCCTGGAAACGATGGGGGTCCCTGTCCCTACCCTTCCACCCCCTGTACTTCAGGGTGAAGGAGCAACCAGGCAGGGGAAGGTCAATCACTAAGGACCCCATTTTGTCCTGGGGTCCACTCTGTGCAATCCTCATCCCATTTCACCGGTGATAAACCATTGTGTAATAATAATTAAGAAAAGGAGCGCCCTACTCATGCCTATTTCTGAAACCGCTTAGGAGGACAGAGAGGGGTGATTCATTAGGTCTCTCGCCTGTCAGCTGAGGCAGGTGGGCAGGAGTCTCCTAAGTGGACTCCTCCTTCCGGGCCCCAGTGCCCTGCCTCCTGTTCCTCTGCTCCAGGCTGGCGCTAACAATGGCCACCGATCCTGAAAGGTGCTGGGGCCAAAGCATTGAACCCATGCAGGAATCGCCTCCAGCAGGCTCTTTGTCTGCCCTGTGAGACACAGAGGGGGTACGTGTCCAGCCCAAGCTCACACCATTGGACAATTTCATCAAATGAACATTTTCAGAGATTGGGGTGTGTGTCTTTCACGTCCACTCTTCCGTCCCTGAGAAGATCCCTCCTCCAGCCAGCCATCTGTCCATCAAGCATTTACGTTTCCTTCTTTGTGCCAGCCACTGTTTATGAACCCAAGACAAGGCTCTTAGAACCCACACGCTCGCCCTGAGGCGAGCATTCTGCTGGAAGGAACCAGCTTTACCTGTGAAAGATCGTTGCACACACCCCACATTCCTTTTCCATTTAACCCTCAAAAGTCAGCCTTTGTGTAACCATGACAACTCTTGCTTTCTGTTCTGCAACTGAGATGAAGGCACAGCGGTTGGTCCCACAGTCATAGGGCTCTGTGATGGAGCTGGGACCGATCCCAGGCAGTCTGGCTCCAGAGCCTCTGATCGTCGCCGGCCCTGTCTCCTGCTCTTCAAGGAAAACACATCCTCAGGGAGGCTCTCCTGGTGTCAGGGTCATCCTCCCTCTCTAACAGGCTGGCTGAGCCTGGTGACAGGCTGGTCCATTCGCACACGACTGGCCCTGCTTCTGAACACTGCCATCACCAGGCGTGGCCAGTCCTTCCCCACACTGCTGCCGCTTGGGCTGGGCCCTTGTTCTCTGAAGCAGCCTGGAGCAGTGTGTGCTTTGCATCTTCCCCCCCCCCCCCCCCCCACGGTCTTGCTCTTGTGAAGTCCCTGTGAAGCTCTTCCAGGTTCATTCTGCCATTCTCCTGGGAGCTTGGTTACTGCTCCCTGTTAATCCAGAAAGCAAGTCCGGGGCGAGAGGTGGCCGCTCAGACTTTCTCTGCTCCGAAGACTGGCCATGACTTCTCCAGGACAGTTAACATCGGGCTGGTCACTAAAATGATGGGCCAACTTCAGGTTACGTCAGGCCTATCCAGGGATGACGGAGATCCCAGGAGCCTTTGCGTGGCTCAGTGAAGCGGGCGCCCACGAGCTGAAAGGTTGGTGGTTCGAACCCAGGCAGAGACACCTTGGAAGACGAGTCTCGGTGGGTGATCTGCTCTGAAAGGTCACTGACTTGAGAACCAGGTGGGGCAATTCCACTCTGCTCACACAGGTCTCCGGGACTCCAGATCAACTTCAAGGCAACCAACAACCCGGCCTTCCTGTTACCCAAGCAGCAGCGCAAATGCCGTCAGCTGGCTCTTAGGTCCGGGTCTGGGGCCACTTAAGATTCTCCAGAGATCTCAGATGCAGGCATCAAAACGGAACTGCGCTGCTTCACATTTACACCTGAGCATTCGCGTCCATGTTCCATCACCACCAGGCTGCTAAAGAGCCAGACATCAGTTGTTGGGGATGTTAGAGTCTTGCTAGACTCACAGTTCTCCTTGCAGGTAGCAGACTCCTCCAGCCTGAAAATATCCACCTGCCAGACTCGTTTGAACCCCTGCAACCGGGACCTCAGCACTTAGAGAAGGCACAGGGAAGGCCTTTGACTCTGACTTCTGAGGCCTCCCAGGGTGGAGGCCAGACTCCCCAGCACAGAGAGCAAAGCCGAGAGACACCCAGCATGAGGCAGTTGATTCAAAGCCACACAGAGTGATCCGACATGCCGGATCAGACTCCAGGTTGGCTGCTATCCAGAGAAGCATGGAATTAAAACCAAACCAGGATCAGATGTTTGGGGCGATGTGTGTGTGTGTTGACATCCTCTCAGAAAGGACAGGTTCACATGTGATACAAACACCAGCTTCATGTCCACATGCCCAGAACAGCAGTTACTGGAGGAGAGGCCCTGCACTGCATGAGATTCCAGCAGCTGGCATTCGGTGGTGCCCGGGAATTATCGGATGTGACAGCATTGGAGCCCTGAATCCACATGGCTGGAGGTCTTGAGCTCTCCTGCCAAGCGCAGCTGGTGCAAGCCAGCCCATTTGTCATTCTTCTAAAATGGGTTTCCCCATTTCTGTCTGGGTGGAGGAAAGTGGGAGTGGCGGCCTTGGCTCTCAGACACTGCAGAGCGTCACATCCCTTAGTGCCCCAGCGCTTCCAGCTTTCCTCTGGCCCCCCCATTCTAAGCCTCACCCCAGACTTCAGCCCAAAGCCTGGACCACGCATGGCACCAAAAACAATTGTGGAATCAATTTCGTGTCGAAAGTACCACTTCTGGTACCCACATCCCACCATTCCATTCTATATAAACTTTGCTTATCTGCTGGCTTGAAAGTCATCTCTAGACCTTTTAAAACAGCTAACATCTTCGATGATACCATCCCCAAGATCTCCTACGTAAGGCCTTTAAAATGAAAGCCAGGTAAAGTGACCAATTAAGCAAAGTGCTGTGCAGTGGGAGAGGCAGCGGTGGAAGGTGGAGGAGGCCTGTCCCCAAGGTCCCATCGGCAGTCACTGAGACAGGAGAATCAGCACCGGTGATTGTCACTGGCTTCTGGGATGCCCTCTTCTTTGCAAGGGCCTATGGACAGTTTGTCCTGTTTTACAGTCCAGAAATGTATTATCATTTTTTAAAGCCTTTAACATTTTTTTGGGCCCACACAATTCGGGATAAAGAATGAGGGACTCATAGTAACAACATACATAATTCTAGAACCAAAGTTTTGGCAATACATGAATCTGTTCCTTGCTCTCTTGTTAACTGTCATTTTGCCTTCACAATGCACGAAACGACAAATCATGGGAGGAAAGAAGCCATCGTCATGGGGCTCTTCTGGGCGTGAGCAGCTTGGGGGTAGTGCACACCCAGGTGCGAGGCAGGCAGGTGCACCAATGGCAGCCAGGGATGGCTACAGTTGGGGGGGGGGGCGGGTAACTTGTGCCGGTCACTTAGGGGCAACCTGCTGGGCCATGAATCTCAGAGGTTTGGCAACAATGTAAGGGGCCACCCTCTGTGGTGGTGAGCACTGCAGGAGTGCAGCAGCTGGTAAACGCGAAGCACCACGGCACAGGTCCTGTATTATCCGAGAGGCACAGTTCTAACATGGAGTGCTTATGTGGTGCTCTACACGGATGATGTCATTTAAATGTGGATCTATCCACTCGAGTCTAAGCTGACCCGAACATCAGCCAAGGCACCTAACTTTACCACCGAAACGGCATAAAAAACGTGTTGGAAAACTCGGCTGATCCTCGAGCATGGACGGCAATTTGAGTGTTGACTAGGTGCCAGGTTCTAGGAACAAGGGCAGAAAAAACTCTGTCCCTCAGTCCTTACAGTAAGATGTCATCCTGGACACAGGTGACTCTCAGAGAGCCCTGGAGGTCCACTGCTGCAGGTCAGTAAAGCAGCGTGACCCCAGAGGGGTCCGAGACTGTCATCTTTTGGAGGCAGACAGCCCCATCTTTCTCCCAGAGGGCCGCTGGTGCTTAAGCACTATGCCTCCAGGGCGCATTCCCTCTACAACAGGGGCTGCTACCCCGCCAGAGAGGTACAGAGAGGCTCCCCGCCCACCCCAAGCCCACCAGCAGGGCGGTGAGGCCGAGCACATGTTCTAATGCACACGTCACCACTCAAATCTATCAGCAGGCACATGAGGACCAACTCAAACCTCCTTCCCTCGTGCGGTGGTACCCTTAGGACAGACTCGGCCCGACTGGAGAGCTGCTGGGACCTGATTCTTGAGTCCCTGGATCAAAGGACCCCACCGAGTGGTGATTGTGGGTACTCACTGTGGAATAAACGGACGATGTGCTGGAGACCAAGGAGAGCGAGGAGCCGTGAACTGTTAGAAAGCAAACCAAGAAGACAAGGTGAAGGCACAGCTCTCATGATGGCGCCAGGGCGAGGGAGGCAGGCAGCCCGGAGGGCCGGTTCCCAGCAGAACCAACACGAACACCGAACCCCCTCAACGCACCGTGAGTCCGCCCTGCCTGGTCAGACGATGGCAGGTGCCAGGGAAGGAGAGCTTGGCTCGAGGAGCCCTCAGCCCCACCCCTCACCCGCACCCTAACCACCTTCTACGTAAATCACACACCGTCACAGGATAAGAATATCCAAGTACAGGAGGAAGGGGATAAAGTGGAGTGGATACCAAGGGCTCAAGCAGAAAGGAAATGTTTTGAAAATGATGGTGGCAACTTAAGTACAAATGTCCTTGATACAACTGATGTGTGGATGGTTATAAGAGCTGTAAGAGGGCTGGGCCCCGGTGGCGTAGTGGTTGTGTGCGGGACTGCGGCCCACTGGGATGGAGGTTCAATTCCGGCTCCACAGGAGCAAAGGCTGGACCTCCTACTCCCACCACCTGAGGGCAGTGATGCCTTAAAAAAAAAAAAACTTAGAAAGAGCTGTAAGAGCCCCCAATAAAATAATTTTAAAAAGGGGGGGCTGAGCCCTGGTGGTGTAGTGGTTGTATGCGGGACTGCGGTCCACTGGGTTGGCGGGTCAAATCCAGCAGCAGCTCTCCAGGAGCAAGGCTGGGCCTCCCACTCCCACCAGAGGGCAGTGATGACCCTCCCCAACCAAAAAATTAAAATAAAATAATAAAAAAGGAGAAAAATCCAAGTACAGAGAAGTGCTAAGAGGCATATTCACCACCTTAATCTGTGTAACTCATAATCCCATTTCCCGGAGGCAACCTGTAATTCTGAAGCACTGTTTCACATATTTTATTCCAATCTTTGGAATAATGGGGGAAAATATTCCCTGATGGTTGAGCTTGTGCCTATCTACATGATTTTTTTTTTGTGGGCATCACTGCCCTCTGGTGGTCGTGGGCGCTACCCAGTGCTGCTCCTGCGAGCCGCCGCTGGATTTGCACCGCCAAGCCCACGGGCTGCAGTCCTGCACTCAACCACTTACGTCACCGAGGCTCAGCCCCTACATGAATATTTTATGTCCTATTACTCACCTGTCTCTGGAGGAAAAAAGAGCTGTTTTTTTTTGTTTTTTGTTTGTTTTTAATGTAAGCGGCTATGAGCCCTGTGACCTAATTCTGACCAGGGGAGCAGAAAATGTTTAGCACCCACATTCGTGATGATCAGGAGTCTCCATTTAATTTAATTTTGGTCCCTCGTGACTGCAAAGCCGCAAGACGAGAAAGCAGGGTGGGTTCCCCCTTTCCATCTGAACACCCGCTCTTTGGTTCAGAGCCACCTTCAGCACCCCCGTTAGCACGTCCCCAGGGTCCCTGGTCAGGGGTGACATGGGAAGCATCTGCTCTCACGCAGCTTTACAGCGTGACCTCTGCTAGGCAAGGATTTCTGGTTCCCTTCTCTTTGGGAAAAGTGGATTCTTTTGTGCCATTTCCTTGGGAATCTCTAGGCAACCTGTTTGACAGACAACCCTATTCCTATGAAGAGATCAGGGGCCTTTGACGGGCACAGCTTTGGGGATGACAGGTAGAAGGAACCCCTCCCCGCTCACGCGGTCCTGCAACCAGTGATCCGAAAGGAGGCGGTTAGCAGCCATGCTCCAGGAAGACTAACTAGCCTCTACCACACAAGTGAACACAACTTGGATCCAAGCCGGCAGAAGCTCCCTGCATAACAAGATGAGCAGCTCCGCCCAACCGTCTCCACCAACTGACTTCCCTGGACCCACCCACTTCCTTCATGCATCCCTGCCTCGCTGGCCATGGTGGGGGTGGTGGTGGTGACGGGGGTCTTCTGAACAGAAGGGGAGCCTCCTACACCTCGCTCCCACGGATGCCCTGCAGCACTCTGCTGCCTCGGTGGCAGCAGCGGGATGTTTGCTGTCTGTCAACATCTCTAAGGCCAGCTCGTATTAATATGTCTTCTCCCTGAGAAGACTCAATATGGCCATCACCTGGGCTTCCTCCCCTCTCTGGGCCCAGGTAGCTCATGGGTTGCCAGTCCATCCCTGCTCTCAGCAGGTGCCTTTTGTTCACAGGCTGGGCCTACACCACCAAGTACACCCATCCTACTGGGCAGGGGCCGAGTCTTCCACCTCCTCTATCCATGACTCATTTGTCCCACAGTCCAGTAAGAAAGTCGGTTTATGATGGGGAAATGGATCTATGTGCATACATTTATAGGCTTAGTAGTAAGGTAGCAGATGGATGTTAAGCCTCCACTCAAGTACTCGGTCAATGCAGGAATCCCTTGTTCTATTAAAATGGCATTCTATGGTGCTCACCTTCCCAACACAATCGCTGAAGACAAAGCTGGTGCATAAGCAAATGTGGTGAAGAAAGCTGATGATGCCTGGCTGTCTAAAGATATACATCTGGGGTTGTAAAGGTTTGAAGATAAATAAGCAGCCATCTAGCTCAGAAGCAACAAAGCCCACATGGAAGAGGCACACCTGTGATCACACAGCCTGTGTGATCATGAGTTGTTGATGGGATCAGGCCTCAAAGACCCAGAACAAAAAATCATATCATTGTGAATGAGGGGGAGTGTGGAGTGGAGACCCAAAGCCCATCTGTAGGCAACTGGACATCTCCTTACAGAAGGGTCACAGGGAGGAGACAAGCCAGTCAGGGTGCAGTGTAGCAATGATGAAACATACAACTTTCCTTTAGTTCTTTAATGCTTCCTTCCCCCATTATCATGACCCCAATTCTACCTTACAAATCTGGTTAGACCAGAGTATGTACACTGGTACAGATAAGAACTGGAAACACAGGGAATCCAGGACAGATAAATACCTCAAGACCAATAATGAGAGTAGCAATACCAGGAGGGTGGAGGGAAGGTGGGGTATAAAGGGGGAACCAACCAAAAGGATTTACATATAACCTCCTCCCTGGGGAATGGACAATAGAAAAGATGGTGAAGGGAGATGTCTGACAGTGTAAGACCAGACAAAATAATAATAATTTATAAATTATCAAGGGTTCATGAGGGAGGGGTGGTGGGAAGGAAGGGGGGAAAATGAGGAGCTGATACCAAGGGCTCAAGTAGAAAGCAAATGTTTTGAGAATGATGATGGCAATAAAGGTACAAATGTGCTTGACACAATGGATGGATGTATGGGTTGGGATAAGAGTTGTATGAGCCCCGCTGAGCCCCGGTGGCGTAGTGGTTGTGCGTGGGACTGTGGCCCACTGGGATGGAGGTTCAATTCCAGCTTCACAGGGGCAAAGGATGGGCCTCCTACTCCCACCACTAGGGCAGTGATGCCATAAAACCAAAAAGAAAGAAAGAAAGAAAGAAAAGAGTTGTATGAGCCCCCAATAAAATGATTTAAAAAAAAAAAAAAGGAAGTCCGTTTAAGGTATTTAATGGCCTATCATGACTTCTAGTATTAATATGTCCACATATTAGCTGTGGCCTCTAATGTCTACTAGTCTCTCCCTATGATGCATGAGATTTAAGGGTAGGCTGGGGGAGGGATATAGCACACAGGCCCCCTTCAATCCCACTTGTACAAACATACTGGTGGAAATCATCTCCTGAGCTCTGGGAAGGGCTCTCCCCATCTCACTGTCACATGGACAAGCTGGCACTGCTGTCAGCTACGTCTCAGTGCAAGGGTCGTGCCACGGGCAGCGGCCAGAGCATCGGGTATGCTTCCCTATAATTCACTCCACTCTCCCTTGGTGAGTGGCCACTGCAAGTCTGTGATCTAAAGAAACAAACGCCTGGATTTCCAGAGGCGACCCCACAAGGGAACGTGGCCTGCCTCACCCACTGCAGCTGGCGACCCCTCCTCCTGTGAGCGGTGCCACGTGCCCGCCCGGGTCATGTGGCAAAATGCACACGAGACAGCCAAGGTCACCCAGCTATCATGTGCCGCCACGCACTAGTAGAATGAAGGATGTGTCTCCAATGGACTGAGGTCTCTGCAGAGCTAGGGCCTGGAAGCAGCGGCTGAGCAGCAATGAGCCCCTTGCCCTGGGTGACATTGCTGACAGTGGAAGGGCCCTTGCCTGGGGAAAGAACACTGAGGGGGGAGTCGGGTGGGGAGGGGGGGGGCGTTTCAATTACATCTGCAAGCAGAGCTTAGTCAACCAAGCCAGCGCCATCCGGAGTTCTAGGTCACCAAGCTGCTCTGCTCCCGAGGCCTCCCCATGAATGGGGACGGGGCCCTTTTGTGTTCCAGGCTGCATCAGCTCTTCCCCAAGCCCGCTGAAGTCTCTGGGGCTGGCTTTGCTCTCCCGGGCCTGTTGTTTTAAAAATGCCTCGAGCATTCCCCTCAGTGCCAGCTATGAGAGCTGAGTTTTAGATGGCAGAACGCATTTGATAAAAAATGCATCCACCGGGCTGAGCCCCGGTGGCGTAGTGGGTGTGCGTGGGACTGCAGCCCACTGGGATGGAAGTTCATTTCCAGCAGTGGGGCTGGGCCTCCTACTCCCACCACCGGAGAGCAGTGATGCCCCCCCCCCCCAAAAAAAAATGCATCCACCTTGGGCTGAGCCCCAGTGGCATAGTGGTTGTGTGCGGGACTGCGGCCCATGGGTTGGCAGTTCAAATCCAGCAGCAGCACTCTAGGAGCAAGACTGGGCCTCCTACTCCCACCAGAGAGCAGTGATGCCCTCCCAAAAGAAAACAAACAAACAAATTCATCCACCTGAAATAACTGGAAGAGTGCCAGGCAGGTCTCTCATCTACACATGGATGGGTCCCACTCCCTCTGGATGGGGAAACACCATTAAGTCACACAGAAACCTCGCTCGAGTACTTGACAATTCCTATCCCACTTTATGGCACAGGGTACACCGAGCCAACCATGGTAACAACGTGGTTTGCAGGCTTGGCCTGGGGGGGAGGGGCAGTTCTACTCTGTCCTCTGGGATCACGATGCCTGGGAATGCTCTGGAACACCAGCAATTGAGTATTTGGTTCCCCCGCCTCCACCCCCAGCCCCCACAACTATACATTGGGAATTGATAGCGTTTCACCCAGTGGGATAAAAACCCCACCACGTTAAACAAGCCCTACATTGGGGTTAGGCTCCCTGGTAGCAATGTGCTTAAAAAGTGCTCGGCTGCCAACCAAAAGGTCAGCAGTTCAAACCCACATCCTCAGAAGAAATAAATTCAACCTAAAGCCAACCTTCTCAGAAGGTGGCGGTATAAAGCTGTAAGTTAACAGTGGATCTGCCCGTCCCTGCCTCCTTCCCACAGCAGAGCTGATTCGTGGCCCCGCGCGTGTGTCAGTGTGAATCACTAGGTTTACAAACGTCTAGACGCCGGCTCTTTCTGTCACCGTCATGATGACATCCCAGATTTTCCAAAGTCGTGCTGCCTGAGAGTCTGATTCCAGAGAGAATAAATAACAGCCACCTAATGATGCTCTCACGGCCGCTGGAAGACAGCGTGTGCTTGCCTGGACAAGCTTCAGTGCTGCGCACGGTGGCGGCAGGTTAACACGTGGTGGAGCACATGCGTGTGGCATGGGACCGACTCTACAGGCCAGGCGTCCCCGAGGAGGCTAGGCCACGTGCTGTGGCCCTGCCTGGTCAGCACACGTATAGAGAAAAACTCCAAGGCAGTCTGCCGACTCCTTCACTTCCAGTTAGTCCATCCTGCACCATCACGGCTCCAAGGATTCACATAATAAAGCTCTTAAATCTACCAAAAAAACCCTCCACTTTCAGAAACTCTGGACGGACTCCTCCTCAATCCTCCATCCCAGCAGGTTCCCATATATGGATTTACGGACTTGCATGTGCTCACTGGAGGCAAACGAGACGTAAATCAGGGAGAAGAGGAGGATGTTGCCAAGAAGATTAACCAGCGGGCAGCCACCCTGCCATGAAGCTCTTGGGAAGACTCTGAAGAAGAACACGGGCCCGTGGGGGCTTCTCCCGCCATGGCAAGTTAGTTTGTTCCTGTGAGGAGGATGCAGGGCAGAACGGAGAGGAGGGACTGCGGCTCCCCTTCTCACAGGCTGCTCCATCACAGGCCAGAAGCTCCTCCCACCCTTGCCCTCCTCCCGGGCTCCCCAGCCTCTGGTGGGATACGACTCCCAGCAGCCAAGCTGTGTGCACGGGCTGGGGCTTGTGAAACCACGATGCCACATTGATGTGCATTGTCTCTTTCCAGTCTTCTAATTCCATGAGGTGGGTGCCTCCACCGGTCTTACCCTTTTACTGTGAGAAAGTGGCAGGGGGAGGTGAAGTGAAGCATCCACGAAGAAGTGGGGGAGCCGACTCGCACCCGGCCGGGCGGCTCCTCACGCTCTGCTCTCGGGCCCCGTCTCTGGGACTCTTGGAAAGGCCTGTCCGTCTCCCCCACCCCCGCAGGAGAATGACTGCTCATCCCCTCGCTCACCCTGCAGGGGAAGGAACAAAGGGGAACAGCAAGGGCCCAAGGGAGGAAGGGGGCTTATGGGAGTTTCTCGACAGAACTCTCCCACAACTGATTCAAGCAAAGAAGATGCAGAAAACTCAACCCAAACATTCCCCCTCAGGAACACCAGATTAAAACGAAAGAGAGGGCAGCATCAGAGGCAACAAACACTCAACAGCTGGGCCTTGTGGAAAGAAATGGAGAGTTTGGGAACGAAGGGAGAGGCGTGGCGGCCCTTGACTCCCAAGCATACAAGGATGAGAACCCAAGGACCAGACGGTCCCATGACGCGCTCGGGCAAGGTGGCACAGCAGGGGCTGAGCCTCCAGGTGCAGGCCGTAACCAAGGTCCAATTCCCAGAGGGCAGGTGCCACCCCCACCCTGATCAAGGAAGGTGCAGACGCCATCATTTGGGGCTTCTTAGACTTGTGCCTGAGTCCTGACTACAGGGCCGGTGGCAGTCCTGGACCCACTCAGAGCTGGCCTTCGGCGCAGGGATCCCCCCACCGAGTTCATCTGCACTTACCTTCCTCAAAGCCGTCCCGGAAGGAGCCGGAGCGGCTCATGGTTCTGCTCTTCTCATCCAGGGACATGGAGCTGTTCCGGAAGCGGCTGTCTGTGTACGGGTCATACTGCCCGTCGGCGTTGGACAGGCTGTGGGTCCTCAACATGGTGGGGTTGGACAGGCTCATCTGGGTGACGGTGGTAGGGCTCGCTGGAACGAGAGGAATGGAGTCAGAAGTTTGTAAAGGTCACGTCTCTGGTCGGTTTCTGGATGGGGACACAGAGAATCCTGCATCTGGTCAGCCATACGCATGGCTGCCTGCTTCTCTCCCGGCCGGTTTCCCCAAAGGTGGACACTTCAACTTCTGAGTGACAAACTCGCAGCTAAAAATAGAGGGGGGGGGGCAGGTCAGTTCCAAGGCAAGGCCCTGGGCCTCACTTTCCAACTGGTCACGTCCAGACAAGCCAGTGTCACCTTCCAGGCATGAGCTAATCACTCCCCGGACTCATCTGGAACAATGCTTCCTAAAGCCAAAGCCCAAAATAGTCCAGCGCTGCTTTGATCAGACGGGAAGCATTTGTGCACGACAAGAATCTCTTGCCTCAAAGAGTTATGGCCCGGAGAGAACAATACGAACCCAGAAATCAGTGCCCCTGGCGTCCATAACTGAGTTTCAGCTCCTAGGGGGACGTTCACCTGAGCCAAAATTGGTCTAGCAAAATGCTGTCCATTTTAATCATGGAAAAGACTTTCCGGGGGTACCCATCAAGGTATTTGAAAATGAAGATTCAACATATGACAATGACACTTTATTCCACAATCTGCTATTTGGTGGCTCAGCTGTTTCTTGCAGACAGCAGCTCTGAGCAGCAGAGTTGTTGAGAGGGATCTAAAGTCCTCCCAAGTCTTCCTCGAGCAGCAACTGTTACCTGGAGTCCTCCCTCCATCCTCCAGGGTATTGTGGATTATTTCCTCTCATGCCTCCACTTACCCATCTCTAAGCTCTCCTGTGCTCCTCTCCTCTTTATCTGTTATCACTGAGAACTCATTTGTTAAAATTTTTTCAAAAAATAATCTTTAAAGTTAAATTACGCTTTGCTGGATTACAAAGAGCACTCATTTTGAATGACGCCAAATTTACTATCAGTGTTTAGAAACGGCAGCTTCTCTAAAGCGCAGGGCGAGATGGGGACGGTCTTTGTCTGTCTGTCTCTAAGGTCCAGCTCCTCCCCTGGAACCTGCAGGTGGTCACGTGACTCTCCTCAAACCTTCTAGTCCTTGCTGAATTTCCTTCCTCATGGGCCCTGTGTGTGATACTTGTTATCTGATTTCAAGTTCTGTCTCAGCACACATCCAGCAAAAGCGTTTTCACACGCATGTCTGGGTCTGGGTGGGTGTGTTCTGGCTCTCCACAAAGACTTGTCAGCAGGGGATATGTCACAAATCCTTTTTCCTTCGTCACTGTGCCAGTCAAAGCAGTATGTCAGCAGGAGGCCTTTTCAAGAAGCCTTGCTCAGTCACAACCTGATTCAATTCCCCCCTCCCCCCTCCCCCTGCAATGAAGATAACCAAACAGGCCAGGCTATCCAGCCTGCTTCTCCCAGCACCTAGGACATAAAATGTGTTCTTCTAATGGGATTCCCCAACTTGCGTTGGGCATGCAGAGCAAATTACTAGTCAGAGTACCCACCTAAGGCCTTACCATTTTCTCCTTTTGTTATCATTTTCCCCTACTAAAAACTACATGGCTGAGGGCTGATCAGGGACAGAGAGTGATGTGGCCCCAGAGGTAAGACCAGAGGCCTCCTTCAAAGCACAGGGTGGATCGGCCCTGGTGGGCAGCTGATCAGCCCAGCGAACAGCAAGTGGTTACTCACCGAGCTGGGAGAAGTTGAACCTTGTTCCGGAAGGCGAGGTGACACTGGAACCGGAGGAAAAGGGAGAATTGGCAGCAGTGTCCTGCAGGCCCCCGGCCGAATGGGACCGTAACCATTCTTTCGCGTCTTCTTGCGTGCGGAGCTGGGAGGTAGGAGTATACCTGGACAGGCAGAAATCAGGCCGGGATTAACGACACACAACACTTAGGAACGTGAACGCCACAGGGCGGACGGCAACAGTGCGAGCGATATGCAAACATCCAAAGAGCGTGCAAAACCATCGCGTCGCTCTGAAATAAGCGATGTTTCCTGACATCTTTCTGTCCTATTTGGTTGCCTTTGGGGGGGGGGAGAGGGGGAGAATGACAATTCCTTTCTGTCAGGAAGAACTCCATGAAAGGAAGCAGGATTGGTAAAGGCTCCAAAGAGCCGTCGCTGGGCCTGTCTGTAGCATGTTCCTTCTTGATGGGGTTGAGTCGAAGCCCCCACCTTGACAGACAGCACCGAGGCATCAACCCACACTGAGAGGGAGGGCCAATGTGTGGCATCTGCATTCCAGAGCACCGCAGAGTGGCCATGACTCAGCGTGGGGCAGAAGCCAGCCCTGAACCACAGAGGCCACCTAGCAGACTAAGCAGGGCTCCCTGGACAGAAGCCCACATCATTGGGGTCATGGGGAGTCTGGAGGTGATCCGGCCGCCCCCCCCCCCACCTCACTGATCCTGAAGCATAGGCATTAATGACTAACTGATTGTCTGCAAGGTGCTGGGCTCGTCATCTCACAAAAGCCTTAAATCTACCCAGCCATGCAGAGGTGAGTAACTGGTCCCGTTTCTCATGAGGGAGGAGTGTCCTGCAGACTCCAACCGACATTCATCTAACTCTGAACCCCTTGCCTGGTTCTTAGCCCAACACGCAAAATCTAGGTTTCTGGGTGGCCTGGGGACCCTCAGCCTATGAACACAGGCACCTGGGCCGGTGGCCCATGATATCAACAGGGGCTTCTGTTTTGAGACAAGGGTTGGCTACAGTGGTAGGTGTGTTGGTTTGGGGTCAGGAAATGGGCTAGAAAGGAAGAGTCAACTTGCTGACTTCCTAATATGCCCCTCAACAGGGGAACGAAGGGAGAGTGCGAGTGAGTGGAGGTTTCTTCCCGAATGACTTCCCTGTGGAACTGGGCGGGCGCTCAAGGTGGACGAGCACTGCCCACCTGGCAATGCTTTGTCACGTCCGCCGTCTGCACTGGGGGAAAGCAACTCTTATAAAAAGCTGGAGCTATAGGATGCTGGCAAGAGAAAGCCTGCTATGTAAATGAACACAATGTTTTAAAGTGGCCGGGCAGCTTCCTTGGGGGCCATCAACGTCCCACGCACCAAAGGACAGCCAGGATTCAAGCATCTACCAAGACCTTGCCAACTCCCCACTCGGCATCCCCAAGGGCGTCTGCTGGGGGATTTATCCCTTCTAGATTCTGAGCCCAGCAGGTCCTTTTCCTGAATGGGCGCACTGTACCTACGCCCGTCACCATTCAAGAGCTACACACGATTAACCACACACGCACACAACAGCAAGGAAACATTTCGTCGTTCCAAGCTCCATGTTACGCAGAAGTACTTAATGCTTAGTGCCGGGGGAGGCTGAAGCTACAGAGAACGGAGGTGTTTAGAGAGCAGGAGAAATGATAGCTGCAACCCCGGGATAGGCAGGTCATGGGGAGGTGGCGGCAGATGGAAAGCCCTCCGGTTGTCTAAGAGACTGAGATGTCGTGAGCTGTGGGGGATTCAGGGCATCTCAGCTGATCAGGACTTGCACTACCAAGGGGCCCCAGCCACCGATGATGAGGACGTGAAGGGGGTCCCCCTGGCTGTCTCTTTCTTCATTTTCCTTGTTGGGCATTGAACGTTGACCCAGTTTTTGACTAGCTTATTGAGACAAGTGCAAAGGGTCTATCTTTAGCAATTTTCGAGGGGGGTGCAAAGAAGTGAAGTGTCTGTATGGAGTGTGTGTGTTTGCGTGTGTGTTGTCCTTCTCAACAAACCAACACCCTATCAATTGCCTCCCTTCTCTGGAAGGCAGCCCCACGAACGGCAATGGTCCTGGTCTTGCTTGGGAGCTCAGAAGCAAGTGTGACTGCTCTAGGGGCCTGCGTAGGGGCCAGTTTCAAGATGTGCCATTGCGCAAAGCCTGGAAAGCACAGCCAAGAAGCCAACAGATGGAGAGACAAGGACAGGAAGGCGTGAGGTGGGGGACTCATCCAGGGGTCCTGCTGCCATGGCCAGTGGCGGGGAGGGGACCCCAGCCCAGGATCACCCCCCCACCAGCCCCGAGAGTCACACAGCCACTCTCCAAAGCCACAACCGATGGCGTGGATGCAAGGAGGAGACGCGATACCTGAGTCCTTTCCTAGGCAAAGTGTTCCTATCAAGGTGTGGGTCGCTGTAGGAGAGTTAAAACAAACGTGAACTCAGAGAGGCGGGGTGGGGGGTGGAGAGGCAACAGGATGGGGATGGGGGCAGTCGACAAAGGCTGGAGGAGAGTTCTGTCATGTTGTGCCAGTGCCAACATCCACACACTGCACGGGGAGGGCTCCCCCACCCAGCCAGGCATGCACAGCCTCCAAAGACAGACACCCCGGTGCTGGTCCTGAACCCTAACCCCACAGCCAGCCACTCAACCCCAGGGCTCCTCCTTTTCCACAGAAGAGCAGCAGACCCTCCAGGGCTGCCCCACCTCCAAGCCCAGCCCTCGCTCCCAGCCCACCCACACCGGCACCTCCATCCCTGCTGCTCAGGCAGAGATGAAGATGCCAGAGCTGGGCTCTCCGCTCCTGGGAACGCCACTGGAGAGGCTGCAAGTGGGAGAGGGGACTTGTGGGAGGGTAAGAGGCCAGCAGTCTGCATATTTGGAATTCGTCCGCGGCAAGGTGAATTCCAGCTCCCTCCAGGTTCTGCAGGCCCCTGGTGGGCGTCGCTAAGGGCTGAGCCCAGGGTGAGTCCTGGCAGGTTACAACTTGCTGGCTGATAAAGTCAGGCATTTGGATTGCCAGAGAATGGGCATTTAAACACTCGCTTGGCGAGCCTGACAAAAGCAAAGTTTTTGCTCGTTGATGGGGGTGAAAAGGTTTTACTTTTTTTTGGTTTGTTTGTTTGTTTTTTTGGCAGTATGAAACCACATCTGCTTCATATGTTTGGCCAAATGATCGCTCCCCTGGGAATCAAAGGTCAGTATCCACCCCTGAAAGCCCACCCACAGGGGACCTGGGGGCAGACACCAGCCTCCATCCCTCAACCCATCACGTATCCTGCGTCATTCTCGCTACAGCAAAGGGGCACACGGACACAACAGCCTGCGAGGGACACCGAGCCAAACTGCAGCAAAGGCCTTTGCGGAGGTGCGGCAGCTGCGTGGGGGGTGGGGGGGCAGAGGTGAGGGCCAGGCAGCTGCACAGTGGGTGGTAGGTAGTGTCTGGGACTGGGGTGGGGTGGAGTGGGGAGTAAGAATGGTTAGGAAAGGTTGGGGAGCTGGGAAGCTTTGGAAACATGCCACAGGAAGGCCGAAATGCCAGGGAGAGCGGGCACCACCCTGTGCCGGAGGCTGGAGCGGCTGGCCAGCAGAGCAGGCTCCCCCTGGCATGTCTGGGTGTCACAGAGAACACTGGAACCACACACACACACACACACACACACACACACACATAAGCAGAAGCCTCAGGCCAACAGCCTCGCACAAGACATCTAGCAGGACACAGACGGGCAGCGCAGCCCAGAGCAGGCATGGCCGGCGGTGGCCGGGACTACAACATCATTACCTGTCCTGCTTCCTGGGCAGAGTACTTCTGCAGAACTTAGGGCTAGCAGCAGGGGAGGAGAGAGGGCTGGAAGTCCAGGCAGGTAGAAAACAAGAGAAGGAACGTTAGACTGGAAAGACAGCGACCAGGACAATTCCTCATTCCCAGGGCGGGTCCTGGCACTCTGCCTGATGGAGAGAAATGGTCCCCTCGGGACCAGGCTGACCACTGAGTCACTCAACAGCTTGACCTTGGCTGGCACATCCCTGCTGGCCGCCTCCTCCTCCTCCTCCTTGGCTGGAGACTGGGGGCAGGACTGAGGGAAGGCAGCAGGCGCTGGACAAATCAGCTAAGATGCAGAACTCCCAAACGTGGGATGCCGACAGACGTGAAGCACTCACGGCTCCCCCGAGAGACCGCCGGCCGCTCAGAGCACTGAGGAAACCCCACATTGGACAAGGCTGTGGGAAGCAGAGGCAGGCTCTGCTCCAGCCCAAATCGGCCTCCCCAGGAAGGGCCTGCAGCAGTCTGTGCTTAACGAGCCCTGGGGATTCCTCCCAGCACCTTGCTGCCTTCTCCCTCACCCCTGCGAGAGCAGCTGCTGGGGGCGTGGCAGCACCCACCTTTCCGACAGCGTGGTCTTCACACTGCTGGTCCTGACGAAGGGGGTCAGGGAGTCGTCCTTAGAGGAGGTGAGGAGGCCGCTGGAGGAGTTGTGGCTCAGGCCCCCTCCGCTGCTGAGGGAGATGTCGATGGACTCGCAGCTGGTGTGGAGGCTGCTCACGGACTGGAAGCCCAGGCTGTCCTTGCTCATGGCCGAGGAGCTGCTGGCGTGGGTGCCCCACGTGAGGCTGTTGGAGGGGCCTGAGTGGGCGGAGCTGGGGCTGGAGGCCAGAGGAGATTGGTTGATGTCCACATTCTTGCTGTACAGGGGACTGCTGCTCCCGCTGCTCAGGACGCCGCTCCCTGAGGGGGAGTCCAGGTTACTTTGCTGGGTCATGGTTGCGTGAGGGTTGGAGATGACCACCGATGCTTTCATGGTCTCAGCTGTGGCCAAGGGCGCCTGCTTGGAAGGCTTCCCGCCAAAGAGTCTGTGAAGAGACAAAGGGGGGGGGGTTGGACACCCCGTGCCAGGGGACACCAGGCTGTTAGAGAAGGGAGGGACCGAGGTGTCGAGGAGATGCTAGTAGAGGGGCACAGCTGTCTCTACAGACAGAGCCTTCCAGAGGACCCGGTATTTGAAGCTCTGGGCTGCACTTGGGGCCCTGGCTTGGCGGGGGACAGCCTTCTAACAGGGCTAGCCACGGCTTGGCTTCCCATGCTTTCTGTCAGTCTATGAACGAAAAAACCCACCCTGGGTCCTGGAGAGGGTTAGAAGCGGTCTTCCTTGCCTTTGTACTCAGGACCCCAGGCACAAAGCAGGCACTCTGTTGATGAGGGCTCGACTCAAAGGGATACAGCTCCTTTGATCTCTAAGCACAACAGGGAAGATGGAGAACTGGTGTCCAGAGTTGGAAGGGCCCGGGAAACCCTCTCCGTCAATGTAGCCTCCCTGGAGAGCCCAGCCTGAAAGATTCGCCTTTCAGATCCAGAGGGCATGCAGTGGCCAATGAGAAGACATGGCATCCTTGCTGGGTCCACAAGCCTTTAGTCCAGGCAGCGGGTGTGAGCTGTCTTGCTGTGACAGACACGGGATGCATGGTGAGGCTGTTTCATGAGGCAGACGGCCCTGCTGCTCGTTCCCCAAATCTGTGTCATCAGAACACAGGCAAATAGGCCCTGGCAGCTGTGCCTCCTCCACCTGTGGGGAGGGCTTCTCTGGAAGCCCAGCAGGGCTGTGCCCAGATCAGGAGGGCTTCCTTCT
>PVJH01030053.1:0-25282 GCA_004026705.1 Nesogale talazaci
TCTACCAAAAAGAACTAGTTGACAGGAGGTTGCACATAAGCAAGAACATTCAAGGGTGATGAAGGAAGAAGGTCAAGCGATGCTGAAAGTATTAGCTAAAAACAAGGCTCCAGGAATTGATGTTACACCAATTAGAATGTGTCAATAAACTGATGAGACACTGGAAGCACCACTCATCTATACCAGGAAATTTGTAAGACATTTAATTTTTGACCAGTTGAATGGACGAAATCTATACGTGTACCTATTTCAAAGAAAGGTGACCTAGCAGAATGCTCTAACTACAAAACAATTTCACACACCAGCAAAATGTTGCTCTTGATGATTTAATGATTGTAGTTGTGTATTGACAGGGAGCTGTGAAAAGTGCAGGCCAGATTCAGAAGAAAACTTGGAACAAGAGATATGATTGATGTCAGATGGATCTGGGCTGAAAACAGAGAGCACCAAAAAAAAAATCTTTAACTTGTCATTTTTTGAATAAGCAAAGACATTTGATGATGGAGATCATAACTAACTCTAAATGACCTTGAAAAACTGGAGTCCCAGTACACTTTATATGTTCATGTGGAAATTATAAGTAAAGGAAGAGGCAGTTGTTCAAACAGAACAAGGGACTACTGCGTGGGACACAATTAGGAAGTGTATGCTCTAGGGTTTCAGCCTCTCCCCATCCTTATTCAATTTCCATGCTAAACAAATCATCAGAGTAGGTGACTTATATGAAGAATGTGTCCTATATATGGCTTGCCCTCCCCTTTGAGTCTCCAAGGCTGTATCTGTTTTTAGTGGTAAAACCCCCTATAAACCTCTTTCTCCCTTGAAGCAGCCAGTGGATTTGAATTGGAGCCCAATGTGTAAGCTCTCCTCCAACAGGCTCCTCAAGATTTCTTTAGGACATTGAAAAGCAAGCATGCCATTTTGAGGACTAACGTGTGCCTGATCCAAGTCATAGTATTTTGATTGCCTCATATACATGTAAAAGTTAGACATCAAATAAGGAAGACTGGAGAAGTATTGATATACTTGAATGTGATGCCGGAGAACAATATTGAAAGTATTATGGACTGCTAAAGGGATGAAAGGATCTGTCTTGGAAGTACAGTCAGAGTGCTCCTTCAATTCTAAGTAATGATATAATTTGCATATATCATACATATTTTGGACATGTTAGGAGGAATCAATCTCTGGAGAAGGACATCATGTTTGGTAAAGTAGAAAACTATGATAAAAAAGGAAAGCCCTAGAAGGGACAGATTTTTACAGTAGCTGCAAAAATGTGTTCAAACATGGGAACAAGTGTGAGGACGGCCCAGGAGCAGTCGGTGTTTTGTTCTGTTGTGGCTAGGGTAGATATGAGTCAAAACTGACTTGATGGCACATACAACAACAACAAACATACTTATTTAGCTTCATCACTATGTTAACAGCAAATAAAAGTATTACAAGCCAATTGTAAATAATATCATATGAGACAAGAGGGAAAAAAAGAAAAACAAACTAAAAAGACAGGAGGGAATAATATTAGAAATTACATTCTAAGATTACATTTGATTTTCAGAAGCTTATGGTTCACATTGAAAGCCCAAAATCTTATTGAAAGGTCACTACATGTCTTAAGCCTCTGGTGAACACCCTGAGACCATCACCAAAGTATGTGCATAGTCTTCATCTCAGAGTACATTGGAAAGAACACCATTACAGATGTACTTAGGTTAAATCTAAACATCTTATCATTTGGTCTCCTTTTGGACCCATTTAAAATTGTTCTAGTTTAATATTCTCTGCTCTCTTTTTAATTAGGATTTTTGTCCATTTTGCTATTATCGTTGAGTTTTCAAGGCTTGTCTTGAGTATGGTTTTCCATACATGAAATCAAGGATAACCAAATCTACAGAGACAGTAACAAGATTAACGGGTCCTTTGGAGTATAGCAGGGTCACTGGGTAGTTAAAGTGAGGACTTACTAACAATGAGTAAAAACAAGAAAAAAATTAAAAAACTGATTTGGGTGATGCTTGTATGACTATTTTAATATCATTTAAATACTGAATTATGGAATATGTGAAGTCAATAAAACTGTTAAAAAGATTCATATCCAAATGATTCCTTTACAAAGTAAAATTAACAAAGACCAAAAAATATGATAAATTCTGCTACACACATTTTCATAAGTTGTCCTCCAAATTCTTAAATGTAGATTAACTGATTACTGACTACAGATTGTCATCTGTAAATGTAAAAACTTTTTGGAACTAAAATAAGGAGAAACCAAACAAAACATGAACATATTAAAGGCACTAATTGTTTACTTTTAAATGAATGCTATGTTACATCAATGTAATATCATTTTTTAAATGTCATTTAATTGAAAAAGAAACATCTTGATGTTCATATTTTAACAATATAAATTAAACAAAATGTAATTTATTTATTTTAAAGCACAAACCACAGACACAACAAATCTATCTTTTACAAAGTATATGGATACTCAAGGAAGTAGATCAAGCACATTAGAAGACATGTTTAATAAAAGTTGTTATAAAAATAAGATAGCTATAAATTAAAACAAAAGAACAATTTTTAGATGATGCAGCTACTATTTCCTGAAATGGAGAAAACATGATCCACTTAACGATTGCCAATTATAGAATTCAAAATATTAAAAACATGCAAAAGGAAATTTTGAATGCAAATAAATAAGTTATTACCAGTTTTCATTGTGTAGTGTGTCAGGCTGCTATTTTTGGGGGTGTTTTTCTTTTTCTACTTTGCTCACTTACATATGATGTAAAAGTGAAATTAATCTGAGTGAAATAGTAGAAATTTGGGTTGGAATTCAATGCCAGAAGAAAATTTTTAAATTACATAAAAATTCTATTGAAATATGATATTTGAAATGAGAAACATATTGACACTGAGTATCGGATTATTAAGAACTTTCTGTACATTTTGTTCCAATTGTGAAGTTCTTAAGGATCATTTCTTTTACGAAGTACAACATAAGAGTTTAATTAAGATAGATTCTATATTATATTTATATTAATAGTTTAATTAAAAGTTTATATTTAGCAGAAAGTTTCTTCTCAAGATTTTGTTATACAATATGTTCATTGCAAACCTAACTGAAATGTACAACTAAGAATCCTTAATTTAATATATAATTTTACTTGATCAGCATATTATGCTGAAATTTATGTGAACATACCTTTGGAAGTATTTCTTTTAGCATCTACATCATAGAAATTCCCTTGGATTTCTTTCAAAATCCTTATATAAAGGCTGATATTCTAGTTGTTTTTATTATAATGGCATCTGGGTAAATAGACAGCACAACATTATATATCCAAAATGAAGAATAAACAATATTTTCAGCAAAACCTACACATAAGTAATCACATAGCACAATTACCATCTGTTTCTGGACTAAACTAATGAGAGAACTTGTTCAATAGTACATTGACTCAATCTGAAAATAATAAAACCATGACTTCTATGAGTCAAAAAACATGCCCCTCTAACCTACCCTCCCCAACCTCCAGTTTCACTTATTGAAAAACAAGGAAAACAAATGGACATGTGGCCACCCACATGCTTGTGCAAATTGGGGGAGGGGGGAGTGAAAATAATGTGCGACAGAATGCCTGAAGCTTTCACTTAGTCCTTCACACATGGACCTAATTATTTTGGCAAATTCTCCCTCCTTCCCATATGAGCATTATAGATCATTTTTCAAATTAAACGTGCCCTCTCTTCTTTCATGTTTTAAAAACTAGTGGCTGAGGGAAAGACTGGGAATTGAGTTGGAAACAAACTGTATCATCAACTAAGATTTTTGTTGCTTTTGCTCATTCATGGGCAATGTGCCAATAATGTAAGATGCTAAATTTTTCTGAGGAACTTCTATATGTATGTTGTGTGTGTATGTGTGTGTGTGTGCATGTATACAATCATCTAAGTTGACAGGTTATGGCAAGCTGACATGTTCAAATTCCATTTGACACATTTGTTTTGTAAGGGAAAATAAATACACTAGTGTAAATCAATGCATATCCATCTCACACTACTTTTAAGGGTAAATAAGACCAGAAAACCAAACCGATCGGTGCCGAGCCATTGCTAACAGTGACCTCAGATTTGAACTACCCACTAAGTTTACAGGGCCAGAATGCACATCATTCTTTTGCAGAGCAGTTGACAGGTTCCAGCCCAAATCTTTCTGCCATTGGAAGAGCTGTGTTTTAAACCTCTGGGCATTTTCTATATTAATCGTTAATGTTACTCATTGCAGACTTGACAATTTGCACACTAATTGACCCTATAAAGGTTCCCTGCTGATATGATTGTTACTCTTATAGGTGTTTTTTTTAAAGGTCAGCCTTTTATACCCACTAGGGACCACACAGGAGAAAGGCTTAACAGTGGGCTTATATTAAGATCTAGAGCTTGGAAAACTCTAAAGGGGTTTCTACTCCATCCTACTTATCATTATCAGTTTGAGTCAACAAGAAGGCAAGAATGGGTTTGGCTATGTGTAAGCTAGTGAATGGAAATCATCAAAACCATAAGTAAAATGTTATGAAACTTACATTGAGTATTGAAATATTTTCATTTCAACTAGTAAATAGAAATCAAATTTTTCCTTTTAAAAAATCTGTTTTCATTGCCTATTAAATTGACAAGATTTAAAAAAATGAAGCATGGCAGGGAAGGTTGGGACGAAATAGAGACCTAATAACAATGAGTATAGGAAAATAAGATGCTCTTAAGTTGATTGTACAACTCTTCTTGTTATTAATGAGCTATCAAATTGTACAATATGTGAACTATATGCCCATAAAACTATTAAAAAACAAACACACATGAAAAAATAGAGAAATATAGAATTCCACAAATACAACAACATTTTAATGAAAAATATTTTTTCCATGAAAAAATATGTCAAAGTCTCAATATCCTTGCTTCCAGGAGCATTCTGGGTGCATTTCTTCTTCTAACTCAACCATAACACCAAACAGATGGCAAGAGTGGGTTCCACTGTCATTTTTTTTTGGGGGGGGGGCATCACTGCTCTCCGGTGGTGGGAGTAGGAGGCCCAGCCCCACTGCTAAAATTGAACCTCCATCCCAGTGGGCTGCAGTCCCGAGCACAATGAGCACAACCACTACGCCACCGGGGCTCAGCCCCACTGTCATGTTTTAAGAGAACGGAATAATGAAGATTGCACATAGGAGACCACTATGGTGGATTCATGATGCTGGTTTCAGCTTTGCTTTGATAAAGTAGAACTCTACAAATCTCAGATGTTATCATCAAGCCAGAGGGTTTTCCCAAAGCAAACCAAGGAACAATTCTTTGCTCGATACTTTCATTGTGAGAATATACTAAATATTTTCAAATGACTATATACTTTTAAAAAATGACTTCAATAAACCTTTTGTAAATTATGCTTTTAGAAAAATTATCTAGAAAAGTGTTTTTCTTGCCAATATCTTGACTTTGTATTATAAAGATTAGGGTGATTTTTTTTCTATAAGATTTTTTTTTCAGGTGACAGTTCCTCCAAACTATGTTACATTCAGAATTATTTTTAAGAAAAGTTTGAACCATGATATTATTTGGAGGTGAGTAGTTGAAATTCTTTGCTTATTTGTCTTATTATTATTGTGGCTAGCAAGTCTCATATTATTGTGGTAAAGAGTTTAAATGTAAGTGATTCTTTTATAACTGCATGTATATTTATACTGTGTAACCAATTGAAGTTGCCTTAAATTTGATGCAGCATGTGATCCATACTGCAACATGTAAGTGTTGCATTAAATTAAAGTAAAATTTAATATAAAATGGTGTACTAGAACATAGCTGTTTCTGTTAGGTTTCTGGGGTAGTATTGCTCAGTTCTTGCTTCACAATGCTGAAAGAATTCATGTGGTATGAGCACTTTTTAATGTAAGAGACTTTATAAGGGAAAGGAATGTTTCAGGTACTACAGTCTTCAAAAAGTATATGCTATTTCTAGAAAGTGTGCAAGATTACACAGGAGCTGTGCCACAGTTTGCAACTGAACACAGAAAACCACAAAGAAAGAACACCTGAACAGGAGTGTGGAACCATGCGTGAGCACCAGGGAATCCCCAGAGGTGAGACAGCGAGCAGCCCATGCCGATCCTAAGTGGGCATACAGAAACAGAGTCATATGCAGGTGGAATATCACCCTCCACCCGCAGCGCACACCCAATAAGAGAATCTATGCAGGCATGTATTTCCTCTTCTCCACACTGGGTGGTGAGGTGTGGTTGAGCCGATTTTGAGCACACCTGGGTGATACGATGTGGCTGGTTCCTAGCATTGTTTGTAGACTGAGGTTCAGCTTTACTGGGACGTACATGACTTGGCGTCTGAGCATGCTCAGTTCTAGATTTTCCCAGAAGTGTCTAGTGATTTCTTTCCAACCGCTTTATTTGTGGCATGAACACCTCATTTCCACTTAGTGCAGCCATTAGGGAAGACAACCTCTTTGTCCCTAATCTAGTGACCTGTCATTTTCCACTGAAAGAATATGGACCCAAATCTTTGGGGATACTGAGTGGCTATGTCTCAGGCTACTTCTTGTTGTCAAATGGACTCTAAGTGGGGCTTTGGGTCCACAACCTTCCTACTCTATTGGGAGTAGACTGTTATCCCCTTAGACCCAGAGTGGATGAGGTTGAGGTGGTAGAGGCACTGGTGGTCCTGGTAATGACAAACTTGACACAGTGTCATGGGTAATCTGATGACTTTTGGAAGAGACAGAACAGGCATTCAGGGAAGGGTAGGACAAGAACTCTGAGATGGCAATGTTCATGGAGGTGTTGGCTAGTTTCACACTGAAAGACTCCCAAGGGAAATTTCAGGGGGATTTGCTAACACAACGTTGATAGAAACAGCCTGAAGGCTTATTTGCAACACAGGATTTTGTCATAGCATTTACCAGCTTAAAGGCTGTTGTGGGTTTGAGGTACGGTTTTCTTCAGTGTCTCAGGGTGCTGATGAAATACCAGTTTAAAGTCATCTAACAGTTCATCTGTGCAGTTACCTTGCTCTGATTGATCTGCATCGGAGGGGGCTAGTTCCGATAATTTCTACAGCGGTACCTGGGAATGGTAGATCCATGCACTTTGTTCTGGAACTTTAACAGCAGTTGGGGTAGAGAGAACTACTGGAAAGGTGCCTTTCCAGGCTGGCTGGAGTTGGGAATTAGGGGACGCATACTTCAAATCAGGTCTTCAGAAAGGCACAAGGGGGGCCCTTGGACCTGGAAAAATCCATGTTGACAGAAAGCCTCTGGTCATGGGGCTATCCATAACTGTTTATTGATGTATTAAGGATACGTCAGAATCTATAGCAAGCTCAGTACAAGGAAAGACCACCCCTATAAAACTTTATAGGGGCATAAGCATGGGGAAATACTAAGATGTAACAGATATTTTCAGTACATCTTTCCAGGTCATTTGATTTGTGTGTGTCAATTTCCTGAGGGTTTGTTTTAAGAAGTGTGGGTTGATTCTCTTCATGTGTCCCGAGGATTGTGGTATCCAATCCAGGGGAGACAGTAAGTTATTCCGAAAGTGTCAAGCTAATGCTCGCCATCTTAGGAAGAAGGTTAGGATAAAGCACAGAGTACCAAGTAGGAAGAAACCTGCCCTGCCCTACCTGTCCACTTGCAGGCACAACCAGGATTCTAGACCAGCAATGGCAATCCTTCCTACTGAGTCATCCTCAGGGCTGCCTGCTCAGCTAGCATTTGTGCATTGGCCAGCGTACTACTCACCTCTGGTTTTTCCCCTTAGTACAGAGCTCTGTCAGTGGCCAGTTTGTTTACAATAATAGCATGGTTCTCGTAGAGGCTTATTTCTCTTAGTGCAATCCTTTGCCCAGTGGTCTACATGCCAACATACATGGGGTTTTGTACCTTGTGTAAGGATCTTTGGAATCTAGGAGGCAAAAGATGGGCATTGATTACCTATGACACCAATACCTGCACATACCAACCAGAGTTCATGCCTGACCATTTTCTAGACACTCTGTCAGGCATTTGGGCACCATTGGCTTGGGTGATATCTGAGAACCTTCTAAGGAGGATCACTAGCCTGGGTGACCCACCAGACCTTTGAAGTGACAGGGGACTATCTGTTGGCTCTTTTTCAATGCACCAATATGAAGGAAATTGGAATTCCTGGCTGGGTATTCATTAATGCAGCATAATTGTACCAGAGAGGTAATAGCATGAGGGCAGGAATCAGGAGGTACAGCTGTGCTTAAAAAGCCTCTTGAAGTGGTCTCAGAAACAAGAGGATCAAAAATTGTTTAGTGACCTTACCTCCAAAATGCCTTACGGTCAAGCTTGGAGAATGGAAAAATAGAATAAAGACCAAAGACCAAAACCCAATTCAAGCTGGTCAAGAAGGCAAGACATTCCCTTTCACCCAGCTTATCTATAACATGAAGAACCTGTGCTTAGAATGACCTGAAAGGGACCAAGGAACATGCCAGAATGGATGGGGGGAAACAAATGGAACCGGGACCATGGGAAACCAGGACCAAGGAAACTGAGAGAGACCAGCTTGTAAAACTGGAACGGAACCAAGGATGAACTGGAATGTACAGGGGAAGACCAGTCAGGAGGGCCCAGAAAGGGTTGACTAGGCAATAAGTCTCCCCCAGGAATGTGTGGTTAGACATGTGGATGGAGCAAGAGCCACCATCCTGAGACAACATTTTGGCAAGGGAACCAGTGGGTCACATGTTCAGCTATCCGCTAATAATAATAATGATAATAATAAATGTCCAAGAACTCAGGAGCCTGAGAGGAAAGTATCATGAGTGGGTGTCCTGTAAAGCAACCAATTTAAACAGCATGGGAATTTTGGGGGTTATAAGGCGGACAGCAACGCAAGCGAAATGTGCCAGGAACACAAAGGAAGGCAGAAGTGCCCTTGGGAACAGTGGACAAGACTGTACTGTGGCCTTGCTCTGGAAGGGTCACAGAAGGGAGGATTTGGAAGGTACAGAGCACAAACCCTAAAGGCAGGAATTGCACAGGAGAGTAGGAAGAGATACACGTGGCAAAACATGGAAATGGGCATCACATGGGAAATGAGGTTGGCAGACAAATGGGGGGCAGGGATAGAGGGTTCCAGAAGCCCTCTGATCAGAGTGCAGAGTTCCTGACATCACTGTGGCCTCAGGCAGTGTGGTGGAGCCAGCTCTCCCCGCAGCAGCCTAAGGTCAGGTTGGATCTCACAGACTCCACAGCTGAGTCCGAGAGGCCCATCTCTCACCTGTGCAGGCTTCACGGTTTCAGTCTGACACTTAAAAAGTTCAATGCCGCTGTCAGGTGACGTCTGAGATGAAAGCGAGTACCCGAGGCAGAGGTTTGCACCCGCTCCTGGGACAGACGGCTGTCTGGACCTGGGCTTAACCCAGGGGGTGTTCAAAGAGTTTACCTGAGTCACAGGACCCAATACGTTAGGCTTCTGGTGCAGAACACCTCGGTTTGTACTTTGCAACACTGGGAGAATTCATGCGGCAGAAGCACTTTGGTAATCCAAGTGACTTTTATGAGGGAAAGGAAAGTTTCAGGTATTAAAGTTTTTAGAATGTACATGTTGTTTCTGGAACGCATAAAAGGCTGTGCGGGAACCATGCGGGAGTTCATGACTTCATGGGGCAAAAAAAAAAACCTCCTGGAAAGAAAAGCGGAAGAGGAACATGAAATCACAGGGATAGAAAAAGGGAATTCCCAGAGGCTAAGCTACCTAAGCGCGCAGGTGCGGCCGCCCCAATCAGGAGGCATCCCGCCCTCTGGGCCTGCAAGACTCACCTGAGCAAGAGAGTGGGAAAGCCAGGGGAGGGTGGCCTCTTTTATTTCCTCCCTGCCACGCTGGGTGGGGAGATGTGGTTTAAGATATTGGCCAATCTTACTGGCTGAGTTTAAGGGCACCTGGGTGATGTCACTTGGCTGGTACCTAGGATTGTCTGTGGGCCCAGGTTTAGCTTTCCTGGGCCTCAGTGGCTTGTGTCAGAGCATGCTCACTTCTGCAGATTCCCACAGCCATCTACTTGCTGTGCCTGATTTCTTTCCAACTCCTTTATTGTAGCATAGACAGCCAATTTCCGTTTAGCACAGGCATTAGGGAAAATAAACCCCTTTGTCCCTAACCTATCGTCTTTTCTATAATAAAAAACAACTACTACAAAAGACCATATTCATGTTCAAAATAATTTAGGATTTCAGAGCCGTTCAATTGGTGATTTTGAATGAGATTAATATTAAATAAATTCTTAAAATGAATTATGGGGTCTGAGCACAGGTGGCATAAGTGGTTGAGTGCCGGACTGTGGCAGTTCAAATCCAGCTGCGGCTTTCAGGAGCGGCGCTGGGTAGCTCCCACGACCACCAGAAGGCAGTGATGCCCCCCCCCCCAAAAAAAATGAATTATGGTGTTTTATGTTTTCTGAGTCATCACTTTTACTGTACACATATATTATGATAACTTGTTTGCAGTTAAAGTTGGCTTGAAGACCAAATAAACAGCCTTAGTAAATGACAGCAAGTATTTATAAATTAAAAACATTTAAGTTGGAAAGCAGGACAATTTTTGTCCACCAAGAACAAACAAATGGGCAGATCTAATTTCAAGATGGTGCACAGTTCCTATGTAGCCTGTAGCTAACTGATAATAGTTAGTGATGATGACCTAAATAAATATGTTTACAGTGAAGAAATTTAGAAATACATATGTTTTAATTATTACTTTTGAAGGGATATAGAATATGAAAGAAATACTAATGGTTAGGCTACTAAACCAAAAATTGACCATTAGAAGCTACCAGTCTTTCCATGGGTGAGATAGATGCCTGTGCCCTTTAAGATGACAGTCTGATTGAGCACTTATAAACTAAAATCATCTAAATGACATAAATACAAATAAGATAGAAAATTATGTGAAATATGTAATATCAACTGAATATTCTCAATATTCATCCATAATAGAAGTGTAAATTCTAGCATACTATGTAAGAAGAAGATATCATGAGAAATCAGTTCTTGACTAATAGAATTTCCAAATTAAAAGACCAGTTGTAAAACTCATAATGAACAATGTGACAAAATGAATATATTTAGCCTAATCCAGATTTATTTCAAAGACACTAGCAGTTGAAAACATGTGGCTAGCATTACAGAAACTATGTATATTTAAACAGGATGCTAAAAATATTACATCATAATCCACTTTTACTCATAAATACATATGACTGGGATATATTTTGGAATGATATTTGTGTTAGGTTGTGTTATCTAGAAAACGAGCTTTCATGCTGCGGAAGTCACACTTTTGTCTGCTACCTATGATGGCCAGTAATTCAAAAGCACCAGCCACATGGAAGGAGAAAGAGGAAATTCTCTGTTTTAGTACAGCGTTACAGTATCGGAAATTCAGAGAGGCAGTTTGATTCTGTCCGATAGAGTTGCCTTGAGTCAGAATTGCTGAAGAGCAGTGAGTTTAATTTGGTGTTATCTAAAGAAACAAAACCAGTGACCCTGCTTTACATATAAGAAATAATTTTAAATCCAGAAATAATTTTATATCAAGGCAACCTATCCTAGTCCAACTCAAATCCATGGGTCTGATGGATCTTCAGAATCATGTAGTTGAACATCGATGTTGCAGAGAAGTAAAACCGGATACAGGGTGATCAGATCAGAGGCCAGTGGATGTGGTGCCGCAGGGTTTCTAGATTGGAGGGACTATAATCGGGCACCGGCACTTCTCTAAGTTAGCAGCCCCCTTGAGACCACCCCTGAAGGCAGAGGCAGAGTTCCAGAGAGGACGAAGGCAAAGGAGAGAGGAGGAGCATTCCTCACTGTCTTTCTAATAGAAAAGATCACATCCCTAAAGAGGCATCATTAGGCTGTAATCTGATGGAGAGGTTGGGCTTGACCCTTCCACTTCCACACAGGATCAGTTGACATAAAATCTAACTCCAAAAGACAATAATGTGACATACAGTCAAATGTAACAAGAACTTATAGAATAACAGCAAAGCGTAAAAACAAAGTTCAGATTCAAAGCATTGACAGAAAATTATACATCGGTATAATATCTGGTCGCGTCGTGGTTGAGTGTGGGATTGTGGCCCACTGGCTTGGCGGTTCAAACCCAGCAGCAAGACGCGGCCTCCCACTCCCACCAGAGGGCAGTGATGCCCCACTCCCCAAAAAAAGGAAAAGAAAAAAATATATACATCATCTACAATCTCCACTTTTGTCTATATTGTTGTTTTACAAATTCAGAAATAAGGCAAATTAGATATGAAAATCTCTTCTCTATGTAGGAAAATAGTTTCAGCACAAAGCTTTAGCTCAAGGCTTGATGAACACATGCTTTCATAGTAAAAATTCAGCTGCTAAATTGTGCTTTTGTTCTACTAATTAGAAATATCCCAAACTAGAAACCTTTCAGCTCATCCTGTAATTAGTTATTGTTAGTTTTTGACAAGGAAAATCTGCACTGTGAGAAGGCTTATTTGAGATGATCTTCCATAATTTGTCATTGTTGAATTAAGTAATTGCTGAAGAAAATAACTTTGTTATTATTATATGATCATCTGGTGCCCAGAAACCCGAAGCGAGAATCCTTCAAGAGCTGCCATGAAAATGATCTAACGCTCATGAACAAAAAACTGCAGCAAAAATCAGTAGAACAACATTGATTTTCAGAGAGTTTTCAACTTAATCAAAAATGTTATTCTCACTACCATTGAGGCAGGTCTGAATCACAGCCACCCTATCGGACAGGGGCAGGCCTGTCTCTCTGGGTTTCCGGGACTGTACCATTTAATGGGAGCAGAAAGGCTCCTCTTCCATCTAGGAAGTATCTGGTAGCTTCAAACTGCTCCCTTTGTGTCTGGAATCCCACTAGGTAACCACTATGCAGCCAGGACAATCTCAAAAGTATTAGTTTTAACAGTTTTGTTAAAACTGGAAATGCAATAACCAAATGAAGGTTTTATTTTTTTGTATTAGTGATTATTCGTGATATCTATAATGGGAGGGCTGTTACAAAAACATTGATTTTAGTTTTACAGTAGAAATTTCACCACTATTAAAAAGACTGTTCATCAGGCTGAGCCCTGGTGGCGCAGTGGTTGTGCGCGGGACTGCGGCCCACTGGGATGGAGGTTCGATTCCAGTTCCACGGAGCAAAGGCTGGGCTTCCTATTCCCACCACGTGACAGCAGTGATGCCCTCCTCCCCCCCCCAAAAAAAGACTATTCATCATGATGGGGGTAGTATACCTATATATGAAATTAATATAATAATATCTTTCATGCTTTACGACTTCTGAATATGAAAAATGAGCTTCAATAAAAGCACTGAAGAGATTGTCAAGTACTCAGACAACATAACGTTATTTCATTATCACAGTAATCAAAGTTCTAAAGGTTTTATGTCAATATAAGCATTGGACTTAAGTCTTTCAAATGCTAATTGATTCTGATAATTTTCAATAGCTACAACCACAGAGAACTTAAATTACCTTTCTAATATTGCAATTTATGTTTTAATGAGCCATCTACTAAAAACAGACAATATACCACTTTCAGGTATTTTAATTGACATTTGCCATAATAAATAAGTATTTATAGTCCTTTAGTCTTTTAAAAATCTTCTTTCTCTCTATCATCATTCGATATGATCAGGTAACCAATCTAGTCATAAAAAAGAAATATACAATATTCTGTTTATCTATTTAGCACATTCTACTTAGCGCCTCCAAAGAGTAGTAAAGCCATGCTGACAATTTGATCTAGACATTGGATTTACAGAACTTTAAAAGAATATATTTGTAGTTTTTTTTAAACACTAAATTTGTGAAAAGTTTGGAAAATGAGTCCATTGGAAAGTCAAGTCATCACATGGACAAATGCATGGACAAATTACTCACCACCTGTCTGTAGTTTGTTGTATTGTGGAGGCCTGTGTATAAGTGTGATGCTGAAAACGATGTCACTGGTATTTCACATGCCAGCAGTGTCACACAAAGTGAATAAACATAGCAGAATTTTAGACTAACAAGAAACTACAATGAAAGGCTATGTTGTGAACTTATGAGGAATTAGCTACTGGAAATATTTTGGAACAAATGGAAGAAAGGATAATTTAAAAGAATTGAATTGAATATTTCAAAGGGCTGCTTGAGAAGACAAAGTTGAATATTATAATGTATTTTGCCAACACTCAAACTTACAGAAGCAAAAGAGAAGAATGCACTGGAATGGAAAGAATCCAACAAAAAAATCAAGTTTTGCATTGTAATAATGAAAGATTTTATAAACAAAATATTGAACACCTCGGGAAGCATCAGAAGAAGAAAGAAGGAATATACAGAGTCACTATACTAAATAGAACTTGTGGCTATTCAACCATTTCAAAAGGTAGCATGCAGACAAGAATCAATGGTACTAAAGGATGAAGTACAAACTGCACTGAAGGTATTAGCCCAAACCAAAGTTCTTGATGGAATGCAAATTGAAATGCTTCAAAAAGCTGACAAGGCTGGAAACACTCACTTGTCTATGCCACCAAGAAATTGGGAAGACAGGTCCTGGGAAAACTGGAAAATATCTGTATTTGAATCCATTCCAAAGAAAGAGAACCCAATAGAATGCACAAATTATAGAATAGCATCATTATTACCAAATGCAAATAAAATTTTGCTGAACAGAAAGATGTCTATTTGTATGCCACTGGCAACGCATGGGACATGTTGTTACTGTTGTTAGGGACTGTCAAGTCGAAATGAATTTATGTACAAGAGAAGAGGCTGAGCCCTGGTGGCCTAGTGGTTGTGTGCAGGACTGTGACCCACAGGGTTGGCAGTTCGAATCTAGCGGCAGCTTTCCAGGAGCAAGGCTGGGCTTCCTATTCCCACCAGGGCAGTGATGTCATAAAAAAAAAAGCGAAGAAAAACTGACTAATCATGCATTATTCTTTGCTTGCCCATTGTTACAGGCACTGCATCATTCCATCTCATAAAAAAATCATTTTATTCACTGCCCCCCTTTCTGTTTTAGTGTCTTATTTTTTAATAGGCCCCAGTAAGACATTTTGTCTTTTAATGGGTGAAAGAAAGATATTCATTATGTTTCATAGTAGGTGTATCCCTGTATGCCTTTAAGCGTGACCTTTTTTTCCACTGTAGATTTTATAGGTCTGAAATTTTAATTAAGATCTTGATTCTTTGAGTTTGTTTTTTGTATATGAAATGAAGGATGAAACTGGTGGCATTCTTTGCAGCAGGAGACCACTTTTTGTCATCAACATTGGTTTGAGAGACTATTTGTTTCCCATAGAATGTTATTTGTTCCTTTGCTGAAGATCAATTATTTTGATAAATTTATTTCCAGGTTTTCTATTCTGTATCATTGGTGTACGTGCCTTTCATTGTACCATTACCCGGCTGTCTTGACTATGGTGGTTATGTAACAGGTTTTGATGTCAGCCAGTAGTCCTTCTCCTAAGAACCTATTTCCTTATACTAGTTTCTTCCTTCTTCACATAAAGTTAGTAATTAGTTTAGCCATTAATTTAAAGAATGGACCTGGAATCTGGATGAAAATTTCACTGTGTTTATAGACTGCTTTAGGTATTGACCTTTTACCAATACTAATCTTTCCTACCCATGAACATGGAATATTCTTTCATACCTCCATGTCTGTTTTCATTTCTTATGGTGTCCTGTAGTTTTCTTTGTTCAGGTTTTCATTTTGCTTGGTATTTTTGCTCCTAAGTACTTTATCTTTCGTGTGACTACTGTAAATGGCATGGCTTCCTTGATTTCTTTTTCTAAGTTCTGCTTGGTTTCTGTGTCACTCCTGCATTGTGCATTGTTGCTGAATCTTTTTGCTTTTTCCAACTTTTTTTTGCTTTTATTGAGTCTTTGGCCTTTTGCATATATAAATAATATCACCTGAAAATAGAATTTTAGTTTTTGTCCATTTGGATTCTTTGATATTTTTGTGGGTGTCTAGTGGTTCTATTTAAGGTTTTCAGCATAATAAACAATGAGAGCAGTGATCAAGGTCATTCCTGTCTAGTGTTCATTCACTGAGGGAATGCAGAGATGCTCTCAATTTACACCTGCTGAGCAAGGCATTGGCCATTGATTTTGCATATATTATCTTTATTGTGCTGAGAAATTCTCTGATATTTCTATCTGTTGAGTGTTTTAAAGAGAGAATGAATATTGATTAGTGTTAAGTGTTTTTTTTTCTGTCAGTTGATATAATCATATCATTCTTATTTCTTGTCTTATTTAAATAGTGATTTTTCCAATTATTTTATTGGAAGCTCTTATAGCTTTTATAAAATTCAATACATCTTTTATATCAAGCATGTTTGTCCACATATTACCATATTCATTTCAACATATTTTTGACTTAAGTCCTTGGTATAAGCTCCTCCTCCCCTCCCATCCTTTTTAAATGAATCATTTTATTTGGGGCTCATACAACTCCCACCACAATCCATACATACATAAATCAATCATATGTAGGCCACATTTGCACACTTATTGCCATCATCACTCTCAAAACATCCTCCCTGCACCCAGGGCCCCAGTATCAGCTCCCTATATTACCCTTCTTCCCCCACCCCCGCCCCCTCTGCCACGAACTCGTAGTAACTTACAAATTGTTATTATTTTCATACTGTACACTATCCAATGTGTCCCTTCACTCACATCCCTATTGTTCATGCCCCAGAGGCTACATGTAGATCTCTGAAATTGCTTCCCCTTTCAATTCCCCCATACCTCCACCCTCCTGGTATCACCACTACTACTACTAGACTCGAGGGATAATCTATCTTAAAATTCCCCATATTTCCAACTTCACTGTACATCCCCTGGTCTAGCTGGATTTGTGTGATAGAATTGGGATCACAATAGTGGGTGGGAGGCAACATTTGATAACTAGAGGGAAGTTGCATATTTCATTGCTACTACTGGTTCTGCTCCTCCTTGTAGCCCCTCTGCAAGAGGATGTCGCTTCACCTATTGATGGGCTTTGGGTCCCCAATCTGTACTCTCCCTCATTAATAATGTTATAATTTTAGTTCTTTGATGCCTGACACTGGATCCCTTCAACACCTCATGATCACACAGGCTGGTGTGCTTCTTCCATGTAGGCTTTGTTGCTTCTGAGCTGCTTGTTTCCTCAAGTCTTTAAGACCCCAGATGCTCTTTGTTTTGATAGCCGGGCACGATCCACTTTCTTCATCATATTAGCTTATGCACACATTTGTCTTCAGTGATCACATCAGGAATGTGAGCACACAATGTTATTATTTTTAGTTCTTGAAGCCTGGTATCTAATCCCTTTGAGACCTCATGATCCCATAAGTTGTTGTGCTTCTTCCATGTGGGTTTTGTTGCTTCTAAGGTAGCTGGCTGCTTGTTTACTTTCAAGCCTTTAAGACCCCAGATGCTATCTCTTTTGATAGCTGGACACCATCAGCTTTCTTCACCGCCTTTGCTTATGCACACATTTGTCTTCAGTGATCGTGTTGGGAAAGTGAGCATCTTGGAATGCCCATTAAATTGAACCAAGTGTTCTTGCACTGAGGAAGTACTTGAGGGGAGGTTCAATGCCCATCTGCTGTCCTACTACTAACCCTATAAGTATGCTTTCTGGTCTATTTCCCTATCCTCACTTATAAATATATGCCCCTATGTACATACCTGTATTTGAACTTCTATAAATGTCCATTATCCCCCAGTTCCTTCTTCTTTTTCCATTTGCTTTCCTCTTGTCCCACTATCATGCTCAGCCTCCATTTGGATTTCAGTATTGTCTCTCTGTTACATTAGTCTTGATCAATCCCCACCAGACTTCTCTCACCCACCTTGTCACTGATTTTGTATCAATTGTTATTCCCTTTTCCCTGGACTGGTGGACATCACTTCCTTTCCCTCTCCTCCCCCTCTCCCATGTCCCCTACCCCAGAAGCATATGGTGACTTTTAATGATTGCTTTGCTCATATTGAATGACCCTTTTGTTTCTGGTATGAATCATACTTGATTGTGGAGATGAATATATTTGATTCTATCGGCCAGGATTATGTTGAGAAATTTGTGTATCTCTTCATAGAGCTATTGATATGTAGTTTTACTGCCATTTTGTTGTTTCTCTTGTCCTTTGCTATCAAGATTATGCTCATTTCATTAAATGAGATTGGGGTCTGCAAATCTGTTCTACGTTCTGAAACCATCTGTGCAGAGTCAGTATCACTTCTTTTGCGACTACTTGGCAGCATGATCCAATGAAGTCATTCAATTCTGGACTTGTTTGCATGGAAAGTTTTTCATTTCCTTATTAACTTTTTAAAAACAATTGTACCTATTAAGGTTTTCTATGTCAAGTTTCTTTCATTTGTGAAGATGATATATTTCTAGAAATTTGTCCCTTTGATTTAGGTTTTGAATTTGCTGGGGTGCAGTATCTCAGAATAATGTGTTAATATTCTTTTTGTTTCATTGGTCTTTTTTATGAAGTCTCCTTTTTAATCTATAATCATTGATATCAGTGTCTTATCTTTGTTAAGTTTTCCAGCAGCTTTAAATCGTGTTACTGTTTTCAAAGAATCACCTTTTGTCTTATTGATTTTCCAAAAGTTTTCTGTTTTCCAACCAACTTATTTCTACTCTAATCTGAATAACTTCTTTTGTTGGCTGTAGGTTCATTTTGGTACCATTATTTTAGTTGTTGCAGAGGCTAGGTTAAGATGTTGATATCAGTTTCCTCCTCTTCTTACTGGTATGAATTTATCACTGACATCTGAGTACTGTTTTGCTATGTCACATGGGTTTTGGTATGTTATGTTTTTGTTCTCACTAGTTTCACAGAATTTTAAAATTGTATCCCTTGTTTCAACCATCACCCAGCTCCTTTTAAATAATGTGTTAATCACTTTCCATCAATTTGATTTTTTTGCTCATTCTTTTGTTGATTCCTAGTTTACTTAATCTGTGGACAGAGAAAATGCAGTGCAAAATATCAATATTTTCAGGTATCATTTGTGATATAACATATGGTTTATTCTAGAGAAAATTTCAAGCTCAATGGGAAAATATATAGCAACTATGTTGTACTTTCACCAAGCATTCTGTGTGTGTGTGAAGTTAGATTTACTGAATTGTGTTGCTTAGATTTTTTTATGATCTTGTTCAGTTACTTTGCTGACTTTCTTCTCTATTTTTCCAACTCTGCAAAATATGTTTGCTTTCTGAGGGCCTTCATTGGGTGTCTATATGTTTGTTATAATTATGCCTTCTTATTGCATTGTTTCTTTGATGATTATGCACTTTGTGTTTTTCTTTCTTGGATCATTTTTGCCTTGAATTCCATTTTATCAAAGATTATACTGCCCCTCTTGCTACTTCTATTTTAGGTTGCATATACTTGATAATTTTTTTCTCCATCCTTTATTTTTACTCTTTGTTTGTCCTTTTGTCTAAGATGTGTTTATTTTTGAAAAATATTCTTGGAACTTGACTCATTTTTTTATCCAGTCTATTATTCTGTCTCTTAACTGATACATTAAGTCCACTAACTTTCCATGTCATTATTTTCCCAATTTCCTTGAACATAAAAAAGTATCTGTGGCCGTAGAACACACTGAGAATGAGGCTGGGAAAAATAAAGCTGTTGGAGAAATTATGAGTCCTCATGGATGGAATCCTCATGGATGGGGCTCAGAGATTTGGTATTAATATAATCTGCCTCAGACAAAGTGTATAATAATAGTAAAGAGTATAAATTTCCTAAGTATAAAAAAGTCCTAAAAATTTGTCCTGGACATTTAAAAAATTACTCGGGAGAGAAAGGGAATAGAGACACCAGATAAAAAGCACACAAAGATCTCTTCAGCCACTACTAGACAGATTACATAGGAGGAATTCCTGGCTACAAAAAAAAATTCAACTTAAAAGCTTATTAGAACTACATTCTTAAAGTGTGATAGCAGAACACCTGTTGACAGACTCTCCTTTCCCTTTGAACAGTGGCGCTTGCCACTTCTGTGAATGCTGATCCTCAAAAGGACAACTAATTTCCCCTGACCTTGGAGGCAAAGCATACAGCCAAACCTCTTCCTTCACTGGCCTCTGAAGACCCCAGTGTACAGGAGACCACCTTGACAACTTGGTAACGATATAATTAGTACCTGAGCCACTTTTTTGGGGTCAATTTCTCCGTTCTGTCTTCATTCATTATTTGTTCTCCAGTTCTCACCACCCAAATCTTAGATCGCCTGCATGCAAAAATACTATTAAAGGAGCAGAAATCTTAATTCGTAAGATGGTTTTATTTTTATCTTAATTTTTTTCAAATTTTGTATTTTTGTTCTATAATAATAATTTCCCCCTAGTTTTCTCTGATTTCCTTTGGAAGTGTGCTACTCTTCTGTGTGAACTCACCCTCCTGATAATAAGAATTTCCCTCTTCCTCTCAGGATAAAACAAAACAGGCCGGCCTATAGATTCCAGCACACATTCTCCAACAAGGGATTTTTCGTGTGCTTTGTGTGCATGGACATGCCCATATTCCCTTTGCAATAGCAACACAATCTCAGCACTCACAGTGTAGCCACGCTCCTGTCATCTGTCTCCTTCCCCTCTCCCTTGCCCTGCATCTGACCTCTTATGTTTTTGTTCTCTTTCTTTATACTTTTGAAAGATAAGTCCACAAAGCCTATGAACTCTTTTCACTTCTTAGAATACATTTTCATTATCTTTATAAATCTATTGGCCTATCCATGCAGCCTTATATTGTAATTATTTCTTTCATTTTATTCTGTCTTCTTTTTCACAACCTTTCCCACTTACCTAACTTTTCCTCATTTTATCACTCTATGTTTTCCAGCTTCTATCCCATTGCTCCTCCATTGCTAGAAAGAGCCACCTACATCTACACTACCCTGTAACACATTCACTACTAATAGATGCACAATTCAGAAAAAAACAGAAGTCAACTATGGTAAGCAAACAAAAAAAAATCAAGGAAAGCAACATAAACAATCATGAATCATTCAAACCCAATTAAATACTGTGAAGAAGAGTCGCTGGAAGTACAAGAAACAGAACTACAAAGAAGCTAAGGTCCTCTCAAGTCATGTGGGACACATTTATAGGAGCAATGGAAGAAATAAGAAAATAAAATCCATAAGCCAAGTGAATTATAAAAAAAATGAGATAAAAGGTTTCAGCAACATAATAAAATAGAATAGTAGACGAGGCAAATCAAAGAAGTGCACTGGAAAACAATAACTCAGACTACAATTGAAGACAGAAATAATCAACAAAAAAGCTGAGGCGTCAGCAGAAAGTCTGAGAATGGTGTGTGACAATAACAATAAAAACAACCTACGTTTCACTGGGTTCTTAGAACAAGAGGAGACAAAAAATCTACAGAGCCTATCATGCAGAAATAATAGAAGAAAATATTTCCAACAACACAGAGAAATAAATCAAGAATCTAAGTCAACCCTAAATAGGAAAATCCCCCACACCCAAATAATAATCTAAACATATAATAGTAAAACTCCCTAATTTCAAGAAAAAAAGAAGGAAATCCTGAGGGAATCCAGGTGAAAAACAAACCCAACCACTTATAAAGGAAAGCAGATAAAGGTAAGCACAGACCTCTCACCAGAATCTTTGCAGGCAATAGGTGTATGGTGTGGTATATATTAAATTCTGAAGAAAAAAATACTGCAAACCAAGATCTCTATATCCACCAAAATGATCCCTCAAATATGAGGGAGAAATAAAAGTATTTCAAGACTAGGATGAAGGAATTCATAAAAGTAAGACAAGGACAATGACCACCCCCACCTCAGAATCCTATACAATGAAAACAGCACTCAAAACTACACAGAAGTAGAGGAGGACAAATTAACTATTAAAAACAAACAAACAATGTATGTGGAAATATGTGTGCAAATGTGCTTTCTACAAATGATGTACTGAATGTTGTAGTAGCTGTAACAGCTCCCAATAAAATTAAAAACAAACATGCAAACATTGCAAAATGACAGCAACAAAACCACATGTATCCATAAAGACACTGAATTAATTGTGATAGGTAGGCACTGGATAGGTTGGCACTGAATAGATAGGTTGGCAATGAATTAACTGTACTAACATGGACAAATAGGTAGGTTTGCTGTGCTAATATGGCGAATAAACACATGTGAGGTTAATTGAAGGGCAAAGATATAAATGGCTTGGCTGGCAAGACTTGCCTTTTTCTCTCTTGCTCATATATCTTCAGACCAGTGTGTAGCTGGCTGCCTTGCTTGTACTGTGCCTGCATTTACAAGCTATACTTTCCATGGACTCAGTTGCTATGAGTTGAGTTTCCTTCACGTCCTGCTTTGCCAGCCCACTGGAATAGACATCTCTTGAACTGGGAACAGTTGGACCCTGTCATCTGGCTGACTGTTGATGACCTGCCTTACTGTTTGCTGGCTGTAGCCAGATAGCCTGAATTGCTCTACAGAG
This sequence comes from Nesogale talazaci, assembly GCA_004026705.1. Classification (NCBI taxonomy): domain Eukaryota; kingdom Metazoa; phylum Chordata; class Mammalia; order Afrosoricida; family Tenrecidae; genus Nesogale; species Nesogale talazaci. The sequence goes on from PVJH01030053.1 coordinate 22,609, forward strand.
GACTACTCAGCAGCCCTCAAGACTTGAAGGAATGCTAGTGTACCAGCTGTCTCACAGAAGTGAGTTGCACTGAGCCATTCTTTTTTTTATATATATTAATAAACTGTTTATTTCTTATGTTAGATATCTCTCAAAATAGATATAAAATTATTGATGTCTTGGTTTTGTTTCTCTAAAGAACCCTCTTAGACATATACAAAGCATGCTAGCCAGCAATACCGTATTTTTCCAGTGCACATGCTATATAATCTAGAATAGATCATATATTAGGCCACCAGGCAAGCCTAAACTACATGGAAAAAAAACAATAAAAAGAACTGGAACATAATGACAATCTTAAAGACATGGAGAATTAATAGCATATGAATTAACATATGACTGGGAATTAGACAAAATAAGAGAATAAATTAAGAGATTTCTTGTGGACTGAGCCCCGATGATGTAGTGGTTGAGTGTGGGACTGCAGCCCACTGGTTTGGTAGTTCAAATCCAGCAGCAGCTCTCCAGGAGGAAGGCTGGGCCTCCCACTCCCACCAGAGGGCAATGATGACCCCCAAAAAAAATTTAAAAGAAATTAAGAGATTTCTTGTAACAAAAGAAAATGATAACACCCTACACTAAAACCTTTGAGATATAGCAAAAGTAGTTACAAAGGATAAAATATAACACCTAACACCCACATGAAAGATGAGGACATATCCAATATCAATACCATAACATCTCCAAAAGCTAGATAGAGAGCAACAACATAAACCCTCCAACAATAGGATAAAATAAATCATAAATATTAGAAGGGAAATTTGAAAATATGAAAACAGAAAAACAAAGGAGAAAATCGAGAAAAGGAGTAAAATTTTTGAAGGATTGGCAAAATTGACAAATGACTAGAAAATCTAATGAGAAAAAAGACAAGATTCAAATCCACAGAATGAGAGATGAATAAACTGACATCAGAACAGAGCCAAATTAAATCAAAAGAATAATAACACACTCAATCAAAGACTGTTCTCCAGCACTTAATTACATAAAAGAAATTGAAAAGCATCTCATAATCCATCATCTACACAAATTACTTCAGGTGGATATGGAGACTCTGAACAGACCCATAACAAAGTCGAAATAGAAAAAGTCATCAAGAAATTTCCAAGCCCAGGACCAGAAGACTTCACAGTGGAGTTCTATCAATTATTCAGGGAAGAGCCTGTTCTATTCTATACAGACTATTCCATAATATAGAAAGGGAAAGTAAATTTCCAAACTCATTCTATGAAGTGAGCCTAACCCTCATACCAAAATTAGAAAAAGAACTGACAGAGAAAACTTCAAACCAATAGTCCTCATTAAAATCCATTTATAAAAAAGAAAACAAAATTCATTTGTGTAAATTCACTTATATATACAATATTCATATATATATTCATTCACTTATAAGTGTCCTGGTCTTGCTTCTCTAGAGAACACTGCATAATATAAACTTAGAGATAGAAAATCACAAGGACATGTCTTAAGCTGAAAAATGAAGAAAATAATTCTAACACCAATTTAAAATATTGGATGGTGTTATTAGCTTATAAAAGATGTAAGGAAAAAACCATATCATTGTCAGTGATGGAGAGTGCAGAGGGAGACCCAAAGCCCATCTGTGGGCAACTGGACATTCCCTCACAGAAAGCCCAGGGAGGGGATGAGGCAGTCAGGGTGCAGTGTAGCAATGACAAAACATACAATTTTCCTCTAGCTCTTGAAAACTTCCTCCCCACCCACTACTATCATGATTCCAGTGCTACCATACAAATTCTGGTGGACCGAAGGGTGTACACTGGAACAGACAGGATCCAGAAACACAGAGAATTCCGGCCAGAAGAACCCCTTAGGACCAGTGATGAGAGGGACAATGATGGGAGGGTGGAGAAAAAGTAGGGTAGAAAGGGAGAGCAGATTGCAAGGATCTACATATGGCCTACTTTGGGGGGTGGACAGTGGAGAAGTGAGTGTGGGGAGACTAAGGATGGTGTAAGATACAATAGTAATCATTCATAAATAATAATAATTTATAAATCATCAGGGGTTCATGGGGAAGGAGGCAGCAGGCAGTATCAGGAAAAATGAGGAGCGGATACCAGGGACTCAAGAGGAAAGCACAAATGTACAAAAGTGCTTGACACGATGGATGGATGTGTGGATTGAGATACGAGTTATATGAGCCCGCTATAAAGTGATTTTAAGAAAAAGAAGAAGATGTAAGAAATAGGAGGAAATACTGAAATAAAAAAATTTAAAGCTCCATTGTGTTGAGCTTTCCTACTAAACATTTTTCCCTCTATGTGAGCTCTGAGAAACTCATTCTGAGTTAGTGCGTGCAGCGGAATCACCTTGAACATTCTCTCTGACCACATCAATTTTTTTTTTGGGGGGGGGGGGCATCACTGTCCTCTAGTGGTCATGGAATTATCCAGCGCTGCTTCTGAGAGCCGCCACTGGATTTGAACTGCCAAGCCCACTGGCCGCAGTCCTGCACTCAACCACTTACACCACCGGGGTTCAGCCCTAAATTTTTTCTTAAAAACAATTTTTCTGAAACCAATTTTGTGTATGTGTGTGTGTGTGTGTGTGTGTGTGTGTGAGAGAGAGAGAGAGAGAGAGAGAATTTAAGAGAACAGCATTCAGCTGTGAT
>PVJH01030054.1:0-25173 GCA_004026705.1 Nesogale talazaci
GAAGAGATAGAAAGGCAGAGGCTGAACATGAGATTGGGGGTGAGAGAGAGAAAGAAGAAGATACAGAAAGTGGCCATGGACTAAATGGGTGTTTTGGCCCTTTTCATGAAGGTTATGTCTCCCCTTGGTTGCCTCCTCCCTTCTTTGAAGCAGTCTGGGTTCCTCTCTGGTGTCCACATCACTATCAACCAAGAAGGGATGTGAGTATGAAGGAATTGGGATGAGTCAGGTGGGCTCTCACAGGGCCATATCTTCCAGCAGCAAGTCACCAAGACCAGGGGGAAATAGCAGAGCCCAGAAACCCTCATAACAGAACCACTTCTGACCTTATATCCAGTGCTTGCCCGTCGTGCGAAGATAGTGACCATGCATGTAATGAGAAGACGCACACATGCCATCCCTTCTGCCCTGATGCTCCCCTCACACCCTATACCTAGGGAATAGAGTCAAAGCCAAATCAAACCCACCCGCATCAAGTCCATTCCAGCACATAGGACAGAGTAGAACTGCCCTGGTGGCTTTCTTTTTTTGGGGGGGGTGGGGTGGATATCACTGCCCTCTGGTGGTCGTGGGAGCTACCCAGCCTTGCTCTTGGGGAGCCACTGCTGGATTTGAACTGCCAAGCCCATGGGCCACAGTCCCGCACTCAACCACTACGCCACTGGGGCTCAGCAACGCCTCCCACTCACCCCACCGGTAGCTTTCTAAGACTATAGATCTTTATTGGAGCAGACGGTCTCATCTTTCTCCTTCAGAACAAGTCAAACTGCTGACCTCAAGGTCAGCAGTCCAATACCTGCCTCTGCCCCACCTGGACTCCAAAGGAGGAGTCGAGGGGAGCCCACCTTGATAGGAGTTAGAACTTTGAACTGATGATGTACTTGCCAGAGAGACTTTCCCTGGAGACTGGGAACTCCAGAGTAAGAGGGGTTTGGTGTTAGAAACACGAAGCTCTACTTTTTGCACCAAGCCACCCATCGACTCTACCACAAAAATCAGCTAACCAAGTCACCGCTCACAGTGACCCTCTGACTTCCATGAGGTTTGCAGTGGCTGATTTTTCAGAAGAAGAGCATCGAATCTTTCTTCCAAGGTGCTTCTTGGGTGGACCCAGACTGCATAACCATTTGTACCACCAGATATTTGCTTAGGACTATGGATGCACAGCATGGTGACTGCCCACTAACCACAGGTGAACAAACAAACAAAAATAGCCCAGGAACGTTGAGGCCCCTTCTTGCAAGACGCTAACACCAAACCCAATTAAGACTTACAGCAGCACGATAATGCAGACTAGAAGTACTCCCTAGCCTTTCCAAGGCTGTAAATATATATTTTTAAACACTCTTAAACTTTCTCTTATTGCTTTTTTGTTGAGACTATGTGCAGCAATTTAACAATTTCTGCATCTTAAATTACATGAAACATAAAATAGCATTTCATACAAGCATATATAAAATAATTCACTGACATTGCATTCTTCAGTTTTTCAACTATTCCTACTTTCCTTTTTTTAAAAAATCACTTTATTGGTGGTTCATACAACTCTTATCACAATCAATATATCCATTCATTTGTACATTTGTTGCCACCGTCATTTTCAAAATATTTTCTTTCTACTTCAGCCCTTGGTATCAGCTTCTCATTTTCCCCTCCCTCTTTCATTAACCCATTATAATTTATAATTTTTTCATGGCTTACACTCACCAATGTTTCTCTTCACCCACTTTTTTATTGTCAAGCCCCCTGGAAGGGGGTTAGCTATAGACCATTGTGATCGGTTCTCACTTTCTCCCCCACTTTCCCCTTCCCCTCCTGGTATCTCTCTTCTCATTATTGATCCTGAGGAGTTTATCTGTTCTGGATTCTCTGTTTCCTGCTCTTATCAATACACATGTGCATGCTCTTGTCTAGCTTGATTTAGAGGGTAAAATTGGGGTCATGATAATGTGGAGGGTGGAGGAACTGTTAAAGAACCCTAGGGAAGTTGTATGTTTCATTAGCGCTCTACTGTATCCTGACTGGCTGGTCTCCTCCCTGAGGCCCTTCTGTAAGGCGATGTCCAATTGTCTACAGAGGGGCTTTGGGTTTCTACCCCACTCTCCCCCTCATTCACAATGATATATCTTTTGTCCAGGGTCTTTGATGCCTGATACCGAATCCTTTCAATACCTCATGATCACACAGGCTGGTGTCCTTCTTCCATGAGGGCTTTGTTGCTTCTCAGCTAGATGGTGGCTTGTTTACCATCAAGCTGTGAAGACCCCAGGTGTTATATCTTCTGATAGCCGGCAGCTTTCTTCACCACATTTGCGTATACACCCATTTTTGTCTTCAGTGAGCATGTTGGGAAGGTGAGCATCAAGGAATGCCAGATTCATAGAACAAAGTGGTTTTGCATTGAGAGTAGTTGAGTAGAGACCTGATGTCCACCTGTTACCTTAATACTAAACCTCTAAATGCATGTACATAGATCTATTTTCCTATCAACATGTATCATACATTTACATTTACATCTCTATAAAAATGTCCTTTGTCTCCTAGTTCTTTCCTCTATTTCCTTTTCCTTTCCGCTCATCCCACTATCATGTTTGGCCCACATTTGGATTTCAATAATTCCTCTTGGTTACATTGCCCTGTACCAAATCCTACCAGGCCTTCTGCACCCTCCTTGCCATAGATTTTAGATCACTTGTTGTTCCCTTGTCCCTGGCTTTGCTAACACCCACTTCCTTTCCCCCACCTCCCTCTCTCCCATGCCCCACCAAGAACCATACGTCCTGTTGTTTCCTTCTCCAGATTGTTTATCACAACTACTCTATCTAGATAGACATGTAAACACAATAATAAGCACAAAAACAAGACAAAGCAACAAAAGAAAACAAAACAAAAGTGATGATTTTTAAAAAGCCTATAAATAGTTCAAGGTCTGTGTTTTCCAGCCCAGTCCGATGCGGGTGCCACATCCTGGCTCCAAAGTCTGTTTTTGGTACTCCCTGGGGGCTTCATTGCTCTGCTCCCCTTGCTGTTCTGTTGCACCCCCTTAGTGTTTCGCCTTGGGGTGATGGGATCAGATCAGGCACAATTCCCACATCGTGTCTCCAGAGTGGTCCCTATAGCACTATGGGTCAATGAGGGATGTTGTGCCTCATGATGTGGCTATCCTAAGTTCCTCTCTGTGCAATGACTGCTCTAAGCAGGAATATCATTCTCAGGGCTTGCTTGGTCCCACCCTTCTTTTATGAGTTGTTTTTATCCATTAACAGAAAATTACTGCCCCTGAGGTTTCTATCTATCTTTTGAGTTGCTATTATTGTTTAATTTCATATAGACAGGTTTTCATTTTTTAAGATCACTTTATTGGGGGGCTCTTACAGTCCTTATAGCAATCCATACATCCATTGTACCGAGCATGCTTGGGTGTGTATTGTCCTCATGATTTTGTAAGCATTTGCTTTCTATTTGAGCCCTTGGTATCTGCTCCTCTGTAAAATATGAAAATAATAATTTATCAAGGGGTCACGATGCTGGGAAGGCTGTAAATCTTTCTGAGAACAGCAACCTTATCTGACTCCTGAGGAGTGACTGATAGGTTCAAACTGCTTAGGGTTAACAGCCCCATGCAAAACCCACTGTGCCACCACGCCTTCCAAAGCCACACTCGCTGATGGAATGAGCACCAATCCATACACATGTATCGCATCGGTATCACCTAAATGGACTGAAAGAGTCGGCCTGTCTGACAATTCCAGCTGAAGTTGAGGCTGCTGGTCTGGAGACTGACTGCTGAGGGAGGACTGTTGATCTGTTGATCTCTTTTGGGAGAAAGCCAGGGCTTTCTAGTCCCATAAGGAATGACAGTCTCAGAAACTCACAGGGTCAGCTCTCCTCTGTCCTTGGGGTCACTATGAGTCAGCATGGGCAGTGATGTTTGTATTGGGTTGATCCATGAGGTCATCCTGTCTCTGGGTGCTGTGAACAACTGCTGAGTAGAGGCTGGGCCACCCAATGCAGGTCCCTCACTGTCATCAGCCACGCCTTCATCATGATCACTGCGGACACTTGCTAAGTGCTGACCACGCCCCCAGTCCCGTAGGAAGTGCTTTACACGGATGGCTTCCTTTCATCTTCACAGCGACTTCACCTCTCCATTTCCAGGAACTGAAGCCTCTAGAAGTTGAGAAACGGATTCAATGGTCTCGAGCTTTCAAGAGGCACAGGGGTCTCTCCAGGGCAGTCTGATCTGGTACCCTGTTTCTAACCCGTGGAAAACTCACTCTTCTTCTCAAACAATGTTCCTTATACTACAGCGATATCTAAAGCTAGAGCTAGAGGGGGGAAAGTGAATATTAGAAAATACTGTTTTCAAAGTCCTCAACACCCTTCAACGTGCTACCTATCCCAGCTCCGGCAGGAGGCAATGGCTGGTATAAACTGCTCATGTGCTTGGTGGCTAAGAGAAAAGTGGGAAATTGAGTGCGCCCAAAAATGCCTCAGGAAAAACTGTGATAATGTACTTCTGAAAAGTCAGCCATCAGAAGTCAACCCTGTGACATCCAGTTCCACTCGAACACTCAGAGGGACACCCAGGAGTTGGCGTCCACTCGATAGTGAGTGGTGCTGAAGTCACTGTGGTCACTGGGACTTTTCCAGTCCTATTTCTTTACCACCTTTCTTCCTGCCCCATGCCTCTCACGTTCAAAACTCACTCCCCTCCCCAAGACCCTAGTCCCTAGTCATTTCTTATCATCAAGGTAAGAGTCTCTGTTTTCTGGATCCTTTCTAAACCTCTTCAGATAGAGACGTGAGGAGACATGCTTGTCCTCAGCACCTAATAAAAGGAGTTTTTCTCAACTAAGAACCAGTGGCTAGAGAGAAATGGCATGACTTTGTGTAAATAGAGGCAGCTGTGATCTAAGCAGTCTTTCCTCTGGGTTGACAAGCACACTTTCTCTAGAAAAGAACTCATATGGATATGCAAGATGATGTTTCCACCCACTGATTCCCCCTACCTGCACTCTGCGTGAGGCTCAGAGGGCATTTCCCATGTCCCCTGATTGTCCAGTCCAGCTTCTCTGGTTCGAGCACTGTTGCATTGAGCTTTGCTCAGGTGACAGGTGGCAAACTTTAGACCCAACGTTCCTTTCACAGAATCCATCAGGTCCATGGATCTGAGCTGACAGCTGCCAAGAACCCACTCCCTACATTTTCCCCAGAGGAATTGTCCATGTAGTTGTCATCCCACCCTGGAGCAGAACAAAGTCGTCTTCAGAGGCCTGAGCAAGAGAATTCATATGTCCTTGTTCTCTGAGGATTCTGAGTCACCTTCAAGAAGATCTAAACCAAAAAAATCAAACAAGCCTACAGTATCAAATCAATCACAACTCACAGGTCCCTCTAGGACAGAACAGAATGCTCTGGAGAGTTCCTGAGATTGAAAAGCTTTATGAGGACAGACAGCCTCTTCTTTCTTGGGGCGCAATACAAAGCTTAACCTCCTGTCCCACAAGGGCTCCTTAGAAAAATAATCAGCATGGGGAAAAGATGACCGTCATGGCCAAAGTGATGCTAAAGATTACATGATCGAATATTGATTTCCAAGGATTTATTCTTTGCAAATACCTGTCCAACAACAAAAATGGTGACGACACACATGGACATCTCCAGATGAAATATGCCGTAAAATGGACGACATCAGCAAGAACAGAACATGGAGAAGCTCAATATCCTCATTGTGAACAAGGTCAGGGACTGGCTGTGGAACAGACTGTCAACTGATCATATACAAGTTCAAGTTGAACCTGACAAGAAAGAAAATAAATTCATGGAGGCCACAACACAAGTTGGAGTCTAATTCAGATGAATTTGCAGACCCTCTCCAGAATGGATCTGATGCCTGGACTACTAATAACCAAAGACCAAGGTGCACAGGCAAAAAGCAAACCTGCGGGAATTGACAGGTTACCAACTAAACTGTTTCCATAAACAGATGCACCACGGGAGGTGCTCTTGGTCTTTGCCAAGAAATTTGGAAGGCCACAACATGACAACTGACAGAAAAGAGTCATCCTCAAGCCTGTTCCAAAGGGTGGTATCCAACAGGAGATGGCAGTGATCAAGGAGCATCATAAATGACAATGTGAAGGTATTGGGCTGTGTGTATCATAGCAACCTATGACTAATATTTTGAAGAAGGAGAATCCTTGAACACTTCTTTGTGCTCATGCAGAACCTATACCAGAAGCCGCCTGTGCAAACACCATCAGCATACCACTTGGCTTAAAAATCAGGAAAGGTAGATCAGTATTTTTATCCTTTCAGCACACTTATTTAATCTGGGTGTACTGAGCAGCTGCTTTATAAAGAAGAAAGTCCCCTCATGATTAGAGGAAGACTCGTTAACAATCTGTGACATTTAAATCACACAATCTCTGTGACTGAAGGCAGAGGATTTGGGAGCATTTACTGAAGAAAATCAAAGGCTACAGCCTTCATCTAGATGACACCTCATCGTAAAGAAAACAAAATTCTTCACAACTAGACTAGTAAGCAACACTTGGATTCCGCTAGGGGAAAAAATGACATTGACAAGGATTTCATTTTACATGAATCCACAATCAACACCCAAGGACAGTGCAGCCAAGAAATAAAACATTGGAAAGCTTACTACAGAAGATCTCATTGACGTGTGAAAAAGAAAAGATGTTCTTTTAAAGATTAGGATGCCCTTGATCCAAAGCATTCTTCATTGCCTCATGAAAGTTGGATCATAAAGAAGGAAGACATAAGAAGACTTGATACACTTAAATATGGTGTGAACAAAGAATATTGAAATTACCCCAGACTGCGAGAAGGGCAAACAAACCTGTCCTGGAAGAAGTGTACCCAGAAGGGTCTTTAGAAGTGAGGTTGGTGAAACTTTGTGTGATGCACTTTGAATGTTATCTGAAAATGACATGTCCCTGGGAAAGGACCTCATGCTTGGTAGAGTACAGGGTTAACCAAAAAAAGTGGAGTGGATAATACAGTCCGGGAGATGGATTGACACACTAGGTGCAACAATGGTGTCAAACACAGGAACAATTGTGAAGATGATTCGGAAGCAGGCAGTGTGTGGTTCTGTAGCCCACAGGCTTGCCGTGGTCACAGAGTCAAGTTGATGCCATATGTGCAACAACAATCCGAATTCAAAAAGAGACTCTGAAGTGAGGGTGATATTACCTAAGTCGGATGGATCATATTGAAAGCAAAGGAGATCAAGAATATGTTTGCTTGTGCTTGATTGGCTATGTAAAGACATTGGGCTGGGTGGATCACAACAAGCCATGGATAACATTGTGAAGAATGGGAATTCCATAACACTTCATTGTACCCATGTGGAATCAGGACATGGATCAAGAGACAATCATGATCTCGGGAATAAGACCAGAGATACTGCATGATTTAAGATCAGCAAAAGTATGCATTGGGACTGCATCTTTCCCCCATGATTTTTTTAGATCATTTTATTGGGGGCTCTTACAACTCTTGTTACAATCCATACATCAATTGTATCTGACATATTCGTACATATATTCCATTGTCTTCTCTAGACATTTACTTCCCATTGAGCCCTTGGAATCAGCTTCTCTTCTCCCAGCCCCCAAACCCCATGGCCCCTTGATAGAGTATAGATTGTTAATTATTTTCAAATCTCACACTGACCACTGTCTCCCTTCCTCTCTGGTTTCTGTTGTTCTTCCCCCTGGGCGTGTGTGTGTGTGTGTGTGTGTGTGTGTGTGACGTTCATTGTGATTGGTGCCCCCCTCCCGCCTCAGCTCTCTTCCCTTTCCCCCTACCCTTTTGGTATCTCTATTCCCATTCCTATTCCTGGGTTCCATGTGTTGTGAGTTTTATCTCTTGCCTATACCTATGTACATGCTCCCATCTAGTCCAGAGTGGGAAGCAGCACTGGGGTCATGATAGTGGGCTCGAAGAGGCCTCAAGGGATCAGAGGTATATTGTGTGATCCATTAGTGCTGGCTGAGCAAATCATCCCAGAATCTGAATTACATGAAGAAGAAAGAGGTTATCAGGAAGAAGGGAAAAATCACTAACAGCCTGTGGTATACAGATGGCAGAACCTCGCTTGTTGAAAGTGAAGAGGACTTTGGACAACTCCTAATGAAGACAGAGAATCACAGCCTTCAGTATGGGTGACAACTCAATGTATGGGGGGGTGGGGCGGAATCCTCACAACTAGACTAATAGACAACCTCATGATAAGCAGAGAAAAACCTAAAATTGCCAAGAATTTAATTTTACTTGGCTCCACAACCAATGGCCATGAAACAACATATCGCACTGGCTGCGATCTTATGTCTGCTGCATAAGATCCCTGTCAAGGGTTAGAGCACAAAGATACCACTTTGAAGGCTAAGGAGCACCTGAAAAGAAAAAGAAAACAAGGGAACTGAATGCACCACAGAAGCATAAATATGAAGAAGAAAAGAATAAATTAGAAAGTAAATAGCCTTCAACTCAGAAACAATCACAGTCACCAATTTCATGTATTCCTTCCATATAGTTTTCATATATCTAAATAAGTAATGTTTAAGCTGCATTATATATACAAGGGGGCTTCAAACATTTTATGAGAAAATCTATTATCTTTTAATTCAACTTTCCACTAAGTTTTTGAAGTTCCCAGTACTGTTTTTTGTTCTCTTTTCTTTTTCACCACATGATGAATTATGGGCTCTTTCATGTCCATCACTGTACATCTCAATCATCAGTTCTACACTTGATCTTAGCCCAAAGTGGAGAAGCTATCAATCATCATTTCAGATGGCAGATAACCAGCAGACTATCATCATGGGTTTAGCCCGTCACTGAGTGTTGAGCTCTGTGTAACTAGTGGCTTTCACTATTCCTCCTGGTGTGAAGACAAACTGGAGTCTTGCCCTCATGCTCCCAACTAGTCACAAATGCCTTGGAATTCCTGCCATACACCTGGAATTCCCACAGCTCCAGAACAACAATAACAGATGCAACAGTTCCCTGTGACTGGTTGGCTGGGTCTGACTGACAGCCATGAGGCTAAAGAGGACTGTTTGCTCTTAAATCACTCCCTTTCCCATCAAGAGATTCTTTTCCAGGTCCTTCTCCCCCAGCCTCACATGCATTTGAGCACATTCCCTGCCGAACTGTTTTTCCCCTTCTTGTGTCTTCAAGTTTTCTTCAACTCACACTCCATCTCTTTTTCCTTATCCTCTTATTATTTTTCTCTTTTCTCTCCAAAAGACACACCTATGCCATTGTTATTTTGTAACTTTTTATAAATTTATAAAGAGGTATACATCATGAAATGATAGCCCCCATGAGAGTAGAATGTATTTGTAAATCATAGATCTGATTAAAAACAAACAAATGCCATTTTTATGAATATGGGGCTGAAGACAAAGAAGGAAGTTCCCCCTCCTTCCCTGCCCCAAACTGAAGTCAAAGTCAAGGTGTTAAAGGTCTAGATGGCCATGCTGAAAGGCATCCACATCCACCAATAAAAGATGATCCAAAAGTTACCCCCTTTCTGGCCACCCAAGACCCTGAGGCTCAGAAGGCAGCCCAAATACTCTCAGAAGAGTGACCCCAAGGGACCAGTATGCCATCATTAAAATTCCCCTTGACCATGAAGTCTTCCATGAAGAAGATCGAAGATAACACACTTGTGTTCACGGTGGCTATCAAGGCCAACAAACACCAGATCAAACAGGCTGTGAAGCAGCTCAAAGTCATTAATGTAGACAAAGTCAACACCTTAATCAAGCCTGAGAGCAAGAAGAAGGCATATGCATGACTGTCTCCTGACTTTAGAAGTTGCCAACAAAATTGGAATAATCTAAATGGAGTCCTGCTGGCTAATGCTAAATATAAACTTTTCAATACCAAGAAAAATGGTATCTAGATTATATAAAGAACTTTATATAATCTTCTAATAATAAAATGATCTGAATAAACTTTCTCCAAAGAAAGTACACAAGTGGCAATAAACACACAAAAGATACCCCAAAACATTCGTCATCAGGCAATTGCAAATCAAAGTCACAATAGGATACCTCTTCATAGCTACTAGGTTGGCTAGAATCAAAAAGATACATAACTTGAATTGTAACCAGAAATAGCTCCTGAAGTCTTCTTAAAACCAAATAGTGCCAAAAAACAAACTCATTGCCACCTAGTCTATGTTGATTCATGGTGACTCAATAGGACAGAGTAGAATGGCCCCTGTGGATTTTCTGAGACCCTAACTCTTTATGAGAGTAGAAAGCCTCATCTTTTGTCCGAGGAGTAGCTGGTGGTTTCAAACTGCTAACCTTGTGCGTAGCAGCCAAACTTGTAACCACTAATACAACCAGGGTTCCCCTGAAAGACAGACAATAATTTAATTTAACTGCCTTGAGCACTGTCCTCTTAAGAGTTTTCTGTACGGGATCAAATTGGCTACAGCAACTCAAAAGATTAGATAGGATACTTCAGGGGCAATAAGTTTACGTGACTGGAGGAGGACCAATGAGAAAAGAGAGGCTAAGGATGGTTGCACAACTCAAGGAAAGCTATCCATGTCCCTGAATTGTACATATCAAAATTGCTGAATTAGTGTATTTCTGCTCTGGGTAGTCTCAACTACAACAATGAAAATAAAATAAACTATTAAAAAGATAATAAATGATGGGGAGACAGAAAGAGGGTGGACCCTTCTTACAGTGCTGCTGGGATTATTAAATTGTGTCGTTGTTTAGAGAAGCAGTTTAGCAACTCTTTAAGTGATAAGGCATCGAGTTACCATGCCATTCAGCAATTCCCCTCCTAGGGTATAAAAAGGGACTTCAAAACATTTTTGAGGAAATGGAATTGAGGTATAAAAGAATTTTTCCATGAACTTTTTGAACCCCCCTCATATACCTAAGAGAAATGAAAGCCTATAGGCACAAACAGACTTGTACATGAATATTCATAGCATCATTATACATTAAAAACTAGAAATGACTTCAATATACATCAACTAATGAATGTATAAACAAAATGTGGTCTGTCCACATAATGAAACACTGACAGATGCTACAATAGGGATGAACCTTGAAACATTAGGCTAAGTGAAACAAGCTAGTCACGAAAAACCACCTAGTGAATGTTTGATTCCATTTATACAGAATGTTCAAAGAGTTCATCTCTAATGACCAACAGTACATCAGTCAGTTCCTAGTGCTGGAGAGCTTGGGGAATCTGGGAAGTGACTGCTAATGGGTATGGGGTTTCTATAAGGGATGATGAGCATGTTCTTCTACAGTTGATTGTGTGATGGTTGCAAAACCCTGTGGATATATGTATTTTTAAAAACAGTGAATTTTAAGGGCTCAAGGGGGAGGGGGAGAGGAAGAGAAATATAGGGAGCTGATACTGGGGGCCTGGATGGAGGGAGGATGTTTTGAGAGTGATGATGGCAATAAGTGTGTACATGTGGCCTACATAAAACTGATGTTTGTATAGATTGTGATGGGAGTTGTATGAGCCCCCAATAAAATGATTCATTAAAAAAAAGGAGGGAGGGAGAAGGAGGAGCTTATACCAAGGGCTCGAGTGGAAAATATTTCAAAACGAATATGGTAATATGTGTACAAGTAGGCTTGATACAAATGATGTATTCAATGTTATAAGAGCTGTGAGAGCCCCCAATAAAATAATTGAAAAAAATTTTAAACAATAATAAGGATATATTTATAATAATAAACTCCACTAAAGCATTAAGGAAAACAGTGAATTGTAGACTTTATGTCAGTGAATTGAATGGTATTGTATGGAATTATGTGTTACTCTAAAACAGCGGTTCTCGATCTTCCTAATGCCGCAACCCTTTAATACAGTTCCTTATGTTTTTTTTTTTTTGGGGGGGGGGGCAGGCATCACTGCTCTCTGGTGGTGGGAGTAGGAGGCCCCGCCCCACTGCTGGAATTGAACTTCCATCCCAGTGGGCCGCAGTCCCACGCACAACCACTACGCCACCGGGGTCAGCCCTACAGTTCCTTATGTTGTGGTGATCCCACAACCATATAATCATTGCTACTGCATTACTGTCATTTTGCTACTGTTATGAATTGGGCAGCCCATGTGAAAGAGTCCTTTGTTTCCTAAAGGCATCATGACCCACAAGTTGAGAACCACTGCTGCTCTAAAGTGACAAGGATGGTGCCTACCTTCTATCACTGAAAATTTTGATTGAGGAGCCAAGAGATAAATCTTGATCAAAAGGAGGAAAATTATGGAACAGAACTTTAATCGCATAGAAACCAGACTTACTAGTTACATGATGACTGGGGGAACCTACAAAATTCATGCTCATAAATAATCTATAAACCTTGATCTGGAACTATCGCATGAATCTACCATTAAACAAAGCAAAAGTTTAGCCCAATTAACAAAAATGTTTGCCTTGAACATAACATTGTTGTAAAGAATTATCTTTATGAACTTCATCTGACACTATTTAAACTAAAGCACAGGCAAGACCTTAAAGGAACAGCCTGAATTAATGGTGATGAAACAATATGGGTTGAGAGAGTGAGAATGGAGACACAAGGTGAACTATGTAATCAAGGTCATTGAGCTGCTTATGTAGAAAATGCCAACCAATGAGTGTTTGGTTGTGTCCATTGCCAACAAATATATATATATATATATAAATATATATATATATATTTAAGGAGATATAAGCATGGCTGCAAATATATGAATCTATGTGTAAATAGGAAAAACTATAAGGCACTTCATAGTCTATTCAGGATGTCAGTCCCCAAACTACACTCTGGGGCTCCCTGCAGCATGACCACCTGCAGCACATGCCCCAGACCCTCAACTCCTTCTGACGAGACCTGGAACTGATGCCATCTCTCCTGCAAGGCTACTTGCCAAGATCTGTATACCTTTCTCACCATAATTCACCCAACTCCTTTTCAAGATGTTCCCTTCTAAATAGAAATCTAGGGGCAAGACATAAGGACGGAACCGAGGTCTGCCACATGCCTGCATCCAGACTACAGAGGATGCTAGGAAAGGAGGCTCTGGCTTCTGTTGTGTAAGGTAGGTTGCATCATGTGAGAAATAACCCAACCAGAGGAAAACTGGGTGGTGGCTTTCTCCTGTCTTATTAGATAGGTTTAATTTTCTTCTGCTGGCTTCAAGCTTGTCTGGCCTTTGTCTTTTTTGACAGTCACCATGAACTTGACGCGTTGGCAGGTTTTTGGACACAATGCTGTGCTGCAGGTGACTTGCACCTCTCTCTACTCAACCCCACTCACTGTCAGTGGTCTCACTCTGTAGCTTTAACTATGTCATGGGGGGCATATTGACACCATGGAAATTGATAAATGCTAGAAATCGTTTTGAAACATTCACCAGCACAACACTATCTTTATCCCTATGGATAGCCAAAGTGTTGTTGTAATAAGGCAAATTCTTTTCCACAGTCCACTCCACGAGAGGTTCCTGGGTCTGTGCTGGTCTGCAAACTGCTTGTCACCAGTCTATGATGGCTTCAGAAATGGAGTGATTTATAGCAATTTGATATTGCTGTAACAGTCAAAGGAGTAATTTTGTATTTCACCATAGATGAATTGAAAATCTAAAACCAATCAATCACCACGGGTAGTTTGAGAAGTACTGCTTTAGCCCACACCAGGTGCTTTGTCCTTAATTCCTTCCCTTTACCACCTTCCAACACCCGCCCCCCCCCCCCAGCAACCTCCACACACACACACAGTCAATATTTTGTTCCCAGGGACTAAAAGTCCCTTTATCTAGATGTGGCGGAATCCCCATTAGCTTCTGACCTCATGGTTCTTTAAGATTGATGATGATGTCTTAGCTCAGATTCCACTATAACTTCTCCCTGGACAGGAAATGACCTCCGCTATCAGCTGAGGTAGTTTCAAGAAACTCAAAAAAGAGTTAGAGCTTAAAAAAAAACTCATATGAATGAAAATCTCTCTTTCACTCTCCTGTACAAAGCAATCATAGTAAAGAGATTTAAAGTAAGCTTAAAAAGCAAAAATCATTTTACCTGTAAGTTAGAATGGTTTAATTTAATGATGATTTATTCCTGAAAACAAATTATAGAGTAATTGATACTGTCATATATTAAATGGGAGCATGCATTTGGTATAATTATCCTGGAGGGCAACTTACTAACTGTATTAAAAGTATGGGGGGTGGGGTGGGGAGGAAATACAAGCACAAGAATGAACTCTGGTTAGAGCAGAAAGGAGAGATTCGGGATTTTTCTTCCCCAAATAACTCTAAAACTGGATAAACTTTGGGGAGGAAAACCAGGGAAGTCTACTGCATTCTTACCTGGAGCTACTCCCATCTCTCCACTCAGCTCAACTGCGATCTCAATGTTGGCAGAGTAATGTCGTCTGTGAATACCAAGTAATATTGCCTGTGAATACCACTACCTCCACTGTGGTACTGAAGGAACTGTGGTACAAGAAGGAACTGACTTGATCTGGAATGAAAAGGAGGAAAGTCCATGCTTCGCAATATTACCAGTTAAAGCCGCAAACCTGAGAAGAAACAATCAGGGAAGACCACAAATCTAACTTGAAGTTACATTGCTGGTTGGGACAGTGTCAGAACAGGGGACTGGCCACACGTTTAACAAGAAGATCCTGGAAAAGAGAAAGCCGTAGAGGGCGGGGTAAGCTGTCCACACTTACCTGATCATTGGGATTCTACATGCACTAATTCATAGATATAGGATGCTCAACAAACTCTTAGTAGGAAAAAATGAAGAGATAGTCACTTACACACATGATAGTCAAACTACTGAATGCCTAAGACAAAGACAAAATCTTGAACCCTTCAGAAGAAACCAAACTGAACAGCACCAGTACAGGTAGTGGCTGATTTCTCATCGGAAACAATGAAGCATCGAAGTCAATGGAATGACATTTTCAAAATGTTGAAGAAACAAAAGGGGGAAAAGTCAGACAAAGATTCTTTTTTTTTTAATACATCAAAAATGAAGACAACGAGAAGCTATTCTTAGCTAAGCAAAGACTGAGAGAATGTGTTGCTAGGAGACCTGCCTTATAGGAAGTGCTCTAAAATGTCCTTCAGGTGAAAAGGGAATGAGGACAGAGGCTACTTGAATTCACAAAGAGACTAGGCAGAGATATATAAATAAACATAATAGATTGTATAAACATATTTCGCCTCTTAATTTCTTTAAAACCCCTAGGCAGTCATTATAACACTACATTGCTATTGCTTGTAGAATACTGGAGTGTTTATAGAATTACTATTGTGTTTATAGATTTCATATAGATGGAATCATAATATGTGCTCTTTTGTGTTTAACTGCTTTCACTTTTCATATTGGTTTTGAGTTCTTTTATCCAATAGCATGCATATATATGCATATATCAGTATATGAAAATATATTTACAACCCAAAAGTTCACAACATACTATTAAATTAGAACAGAAGTGGTAACATACAGATTGATTTCATTTAAAAAAAAACACAGGTACACATAACAGTTAGTCTAGAATGTTATAAACCAAAATTGCAGCCATCTCAATCTTCCTAATTCCACAACTCAATCTTCCTAATTCCACAACCCTTTAATACAGCTCCTCATGTTATGGTGACCCCCCAACCATAAAGTTATATCCGTCGCTACTTCATCACTGTCGTTATACTACTGCTATGAATTGGGCAATACCTGTGAAAGACTCATTCAATGTCCAAAGGGGTCATGATCCACAGGTTGAGAACCACTGAACTAGATGATGATTTGCGAGTGATTTTTCTAGTTCCCATTTATTCATGTTTACTTAATTTTCTAATGTGTTTATAATATGAATGTTTATATTTCTATGTTTATAGGACATGACTATTTATGAAGTAAAAAATTAACCTCTGAAGGAGCATCCCATGGGGTGGGCGTGGCAGATCAATATGGCAAGACAAGTGTAGTGTTTTGTTCGTTTGAGTTTTTTCGCATCAACAAGTGAGCTCCACAGAGAAAACTCTTCTATCAACACATACTCATTAGTAATTATACTTTATATTTGTTGGGTAATATTTTGGTTTAACATGTGCTCTCAGGTCATGCCGAATCCCATAATTCCTCTGGTCTTGATGCTAGCCCCAGAACAAAGAGGAACTCTACATATATATTATATACACTTTAGTAGCTAGCATATGAGTAGGAATGTGTATGTGACATGATATATGTGTGTATGTTCCTTTTTTTTCAAAGGATCCCTGGTCGCGTCATGGGTTAAACATTGAACTGCTAACCATAAGGCCAGTGGTCCAAACCCAACAGCCTCTCCACGGGATAAAGACAAGGCTTCCGACGCCTATAAAGATTTACATCCTTGGAGAACAGTTCTACTCTTACCTAAGACAGTGGTTCTCAGCCTTCCTAATGCCTCAACCCATAAAATTATTTTCATTGCTTCTCTAGAACTGTAATTTTGCTACTGTTATGAATTGAGCAACCCCTGTGGAAGGGTTGTTCGACGACCCACAGGTTGAGAACCGTTGCCCTATGGGGTCATTATAAGTCGGAATCGACTTGACGGGAATCCATCTTGGTTGTATTCCTTATTTAGCGTTCATACATAGTCATTATACTCTTCTGTAGTGTACAAGGGTACCCGACCGCTCTGTTGTGTCCATTGAGAAAAGGGGAAGTGAGTGACAGCTAAGGGGTTGGCAAAATGGCACTCTTCTTCCCTGGCAAACAAGAACTGAACTTCACAAAGGAAGTGGCATGGAAAAACTGGGAAGAGATGAGGGCAGAGCTTAAACTTTCCATGAGAATTCATCATCATCACAAGTCCTAGCCAGCATCTTCTGTATGGTTTCAAAGCTGACCTCTGGAGCAGGGGAACGATAGTTGTTGGTCTGCGTGGATCTATTTCCGTGCCAGTAGCAAGTAGTCAAAGTGGCTCATTTCCAGCAGCTTGTCCTATAGGCGCCTGGCCTACTTTCTCTGCCGGTAGAGATTGGCTCTTTAAAAAGGTGATCTTTTTTTTTTCCTTCAGATTTAGGCCTTATTTGGGATTTGGGTAAATGCAAGCTACCATGCTCTGTTGAAGTAAAGGGCTTACCACAAATCAGTCCACTCCGTCTGTTGCTGCATTCAAAGCAAAACTTCAGCATTCAACAGAGCAACCAGGGAAGCATAAAGCTCTCTTTTAGAATACAAATGTCCTAAACATTGAAATGTATGCTTGACTGATGGGGGCATTTCATAAGGCCTCTGAGAAACCAGGTAGCATGAAGATAAGGAGCCCTGGTGGTGCACTGGGTAAGTGCGTGGCTGCTACCCTGAAGGGCTACAGTTCAAACCCACCAGCTTCTCCCTGAGAGACAGATGAAACTGTCTGTCCCCACAAAGATTTGCAGTCTCAGGAACCCTAAGGAGCAACTGTCTTTTATCCTACGGGGTCAGTATGAGCTGGAACTGACTTGATGGCAGTGGGCCTGAGGCACACATATTGTGAGCAGCCAGAGGGTATTAACAACCATTGCTAATGAATCCAGAGTTGGTATTATGAATCCATTGTTTAATGAACGCAGCCGCCCAGACCAGGAACTCTACTGTCCTATCTATTTTTGAGTATTTTTCTGAAGTGTTAGGCAGAGTGACTGTTGTTTTTGTTAGGTGCCAATGATTCTATTCCAACCCTTAGTGACCTTACATAAGATAGAACAAAACAGTCCTGCGCCATCCTCACAACTGTTCCTATGCCTGAACCCTTTGTTGCCTACTCAGTGAAAACCAATAATAGCCTATAGCTACAAACCAAAGGGTTAGAGGTTTGACTCCTCCCACAGGTACCTCAGAAGAAAAACCTGGTGATCTATGTGGCAGTCATGTGCTTATGTTAATTTTATGATTGAAATGTAGGGGTGGAGTCTAGCCTTTTAATCTGGAGATAGCCATTGAGTAGCCAATGAGGCCTCTATGTGAGCATGGCTTTCACCTGAGACTACTGGGAAATTTCGCAATATTTCCCTCGTGAAGATGAGAAGCTATCTCCCCCAGTTGTTGGGAGTTAGTTTCAGAGACGATTAATCATGGACAAGACAATCTGGCAGCGTTCGAGAAGCTGGAGGAGCCGGCGGAGAGACCACACAGCTTTGCCCTGATGGAGCCAGACCTTTGAAGCTGGGGCGGCCAGATGGAGACCTCTGCCAGCGATGAGTTGCTTCTGCTGTAAGCCTGGGAGCGAGGAGCCATGGGGAGACCCGTGCCAGCGCCGGAATTCTGCACCCACTGACCTGTGACTTCGTGAGTCAGAAGAAGGCTTTATAGACTGATTTCGGGCATATGGGTTAATATCGGACTTATGACTTTGAAATGGACTGGGCTGGGATGCCTTCTCCACGTCCCATTCCTTTTGTATATAAACCTTCTATCAATTTGCGTGTCTATGATATTTGTTCCTCTAGTCTGCCCGGACTAACACAATCTACTTCTGGAAAAGCAGCCATTGAGGACACTGTGGAGCACAGTTCTACTAGGACCCCCACAGGTTGCCATGAGTCAAAATCAACTCGACAGCAACTGGGTTGTTTTGCTGTTGTTTGTTTTCATAAGGCTGACAGACTAGTTCCCATGTCATTGTTAGCTGCTGTCAGGCCGGTTCCAGCTCATAGGCACCCTTTGCAAAATAGAGTGAAATGAAACAGCACTGGCTGCCCCAACACCATCCTCACAGCTCTTCTGATGCGTGAGTCTGTTGTTGCAACCATTGTGTCAGTCCACCTCCTTGCGGGCCTTCCTCTGTTCACTGCCCCTCGACGTGATTGAGCAGGATGTCCTTCCTCAGGGACTGGCCTTCAAACAACAAGAGATCAAGTCTCATCATACTCATTTCTAAGCAACGTTCTGCCTGAACTTCCTCTGAGACAGATCTGTTTGTTCTTTGGGCAGTTCAATAGTCTTCGCCAACCACAAGTCAAAAGCATTGATTCTTTTTAACTGTACCTTGCTCACTGTCCAACTTTCACATCAAGATAGGTGATTGACAATACCATGACTTGGGCCAGGCACACCTTAGTCCCCAAAGCTAAATCCGGGCTCTTAGACAGTGTACTATGTACCAGGGGTGTGTATTTAACTAGACATGACCATGATCTCAAGAAATTCATAGTTTTAGTGCAGAGACAGGTGCCTGGAAAACGATACAGAATAAAATCCAGGTGATGGAACCGTGACAGCAGGCTGATGGTTGGCATTTTTAACTTCTCAGGTGATGTGGGCACTCACCAACCAAGCAGAGCGGACACTAGCTGGAAACAACTAAGATGATTGTCAACCCACCTAGGGAATTTAGGCTTTGAGAAGAAATTCTTGGGAGAGGGAGAACACCTTGAAGCCAGATGAGGTTTACCGATTCAAAGGGAAAGATGATTGGATTACACTGGTCAGAAGGAGCTAAAAGGGCATTTCAGGAGAAAACAGGATGAGAAGGGATGTCAGCAGGTGCATGATCCATGAGTCAGTAGGCTGGGGAGTAGGTGCTTAAAGGGGACAATAAGGTACCGGCTGGACAGGGAGCTCAGAACAACATTCTGAGGGACTTCAAATATTACAGGTCACAATTGACCCTTCCTTCCTTTCTTCCAAACTTCAAGTTTGGAATGTTTGGAAGGTTTTTGAACAGGTTAAGTGTGTGATTAGAAAGTCATAAGAATCATAAAGCATTTTCTAGTTCTTCCTCTGTGAAAATGTTGGTGTCCGTCCTTGAGAATTGGTAAGCCAGCCTTGAATACTTTGAAAAGCATGCAGCTTTTTCTTCTTACAGTACTCTAATTTCTCGCTCGGGAAAATGTTTTCTTGACTGCATTGGTATGGAAGGTATTCTTTCTTTAAAACACATCTATTGGATAGGTGGACGGATGGATGGACTTCCAGTCTTTGGAGTAGCATTGGACAAAGTTTCCCAATGTGGGTAATGTTGCCCCCTCAGGGGTCACTTAGAATCATCCAAGAGGGCTGAAAAAGCAGATATCTACACTTTATCCTGGATTCTAGGCTGCACTACAAACTTTTTTCTTGTCAGGGGGTGGGTGCAAAGTTGTTGTTGTTTTTTAAATTTCTGCAAAAGGCACACTAATCCAAATAAGTTTGCAAGACAAAATGTTTGACAACCTAAGACTTCAAGATGTTTCAGCTTCTGAAATGCCCTCAATCAATTCCCTCTGTGGCCAGAATCACATCTCTCCCCACCTTCAGAATGTTGTGTGCTGTTGCATCAATTTTGACTCCGGCTGACAGAGAAGAACTTCCCCATAAGGCTCCTCCGGCTCCAATTTTTATGGTATCAGATCGTCAGGTCATTTTTCCCTCTGCACCCTCTGGGTGGATTTGAACCACTGACCTTTTGGTTAGTAGCTGAGCACTTAATCATTGTACCACCAGAGCTCCTTTCTCCTTCTGAATACAGCACTGTAATTTAGAGATTGCCCTTTAAATCATAAAGCTGGAACACAATCTCCCACCATAGGTCTAGCCAGCACCGGAGAGAACACTTATTTTTTATCTAGACACTGTCGACAGCCCCAGTTTAGAGTAACTACTTTTTAAAAAGGTGCTAGTTTGATCTGACTGTTGTTTTGCTTACTACACATTTTTTTTAAATGGCCATTGTAAAAGTATCAAGCAATGCAATGGGTTTAAAGTAAAAAACATATCCCTCTCTTCCTCTTGCCCAAAGGCAATGACCATCAGCAATTTTGTGCATGTGTATTTTAGCTCAATCAAACCTTACCCTTATGAGAACATATTCACTATTTTGAACAGCTGGTGGCCACTGTCCATGTAGGCTCCTATAGAAATTGCAGTCCGTCAAGCCATGTCCCCTACCCATACCCACAAGTTATTACAGATCCTTGCTGGTTTGGGAGCTGGCAGCAGCACCTCATTATTTTATCCTCTTTGTTGGCTATCAGCATGCTGGTCTGGGTCCATTGTTCCAACCCTTAAAGGTCTCTCTACATCCTGATAGTATTAACAATTTCTCCTTGCTTTTTTTCACCGGCGGATTTTTTTTTTGGGGGGGGGGGGTTGGTTGGCTGGCTGGCTGGCTGGCTGGCTAGTTAACTTGGGTATTTTCCTTTAAACCTCTCATTATGAATTAGGTAAGGATTTCCAAAGCAGATCTGTTTACCACTCTACACTTTGTTTCCTGGTTTGAACTGCAGACTGTACAATGGACTGTCCCTTATCCTACTTTCTCCTGTTTCCACTCCTCCTTCTTTTTCAAGCCTCCTGGACACTGTTCTTGGGTCAATGTTGATTGTTTTGAGGTGTGCATCTCTCCTCCATGCTATCGTGCCCTTTATAGATCTGTCTACTGTAACACTCTGGGGGAAATGTGGAGCAAACTCACGCCTCAGTTTCATAAGTAAATTCAGCAGGAGCAGTCCAAAGAGAACCCTGCTAGGTCAACCTGGTTGAAAACCCTTCAATGGCTCGCCTCAAAATCCTTTGAGCTTCTATGAGGCTACAAAGCTTGAATTGTTGGTCTTTGAGGTACCCTTTTGAACTAAATGTCTTTGAAACCATAGGCAGTATGATGTGGCCTGCTAAGCCTCCTTCTAACAAAACCGGTTGCTGTCGAGCTGATTCCAACTCAGGGAGACCCTGTCTAGATCAGAGTAGAACTGTATGGCGCGCTATTATTTTCAATGGCTGGGTTTGGGGCCAAAGGAAGGAGGGCTAGATCACCAGGACTTTCTTCCAAGTATCTCTGGGTCGACTCAAACCTCTATCACACCTTATTGCTTTAACCACCTGCCACCACCCAGATCACCTTCTAACACTTTGAACCCTAGGGAAATCGATCGTTTCCACAACACACTGCCAAAGGGAAAGGCAGTTATCCTGAGTAGCACTTGTGTTAGGTCAGGGTGTCTAGAGAAACAGATCCAGTGACACTTATCTATTGTTAGAGAGCTTTATACCTAGAAATAATTATATAACACAATATGATTTTCTGTGCTTGGGTTCATGAAGCCCAGGATTTATGAACCTATAGGGCCAGCAAGTAGAATAAGGGTTTTAGTGGGAGGGCAGAATAGTGGTGGTGGTGGTGGTGGTAAGGAGGGTGTTGTCAATAGGGGGACGATGTCAAGGAGTCCAGGAAGAAAAATAATGTTTGGAAACCGACTGTGGTAGCAAATGTACAATTCTTCTTGAGACTACAGAACTATGGAGTGATATATGTATTAATTCCAAATTAATAATAATTTCTTTTAAGAAGAAGTCATTATATGTCAAGAAGGCATCCCAGTCCAGTCCAACTCAAGGACGTAAGTCCCATGCTAGTCCATAAGCCCTTCTTCAGATGCATGAAGCTGCTTGCTGATGACGCAGGACAGGGAAACTGGCAGCTCACAGGCCAGTGGGTGCAGAGTGAAGTGGATCCAAAATCAGTGAAAGCACGGCAGGGAACCCACAGTCCCCAGGGTCAGCAGCAGTCCCTGATAGCAAGAAGATGAAGAGGGAGAGAGAGAAGCGGTTCCCAGAGGGTCTCACTCTCATAAAAGGGACACACACTCCAAAGAGATGCCGTCAAACTACCACTTGATTGACAGGTGTGACTCCACCCCTAGCCAGGAGGGTCCCATTGACATAAAACCATCTAGCGATCATGCCACTCCAGGGCACAGCAATGACTTTGGTGAAAGCACCTTGGTCCTGGCTTTGAAAGACGAGGGGGGGGGGGGGGGCAGTGAGATCAACCTGCTGGGAAATCATCTGCAGCAACTCGCAGGAGAGGAAGCTCGCTCTGCAGGGTTTCCACATTCCAAGCATTGGCTACGTCTTTTTCTGGAGGGGGAGTTTGATCGTTAAGCACGTCTGACCTGTGGGTTCTGAGCTGGGTGGCAAGAGCTCCCACAAAGGTCAGCACAAGTTAGGGACTTCCGAAGGTGGCTTAATTGCTTGACTCGGCAATTCTTTGGATTGGGAATCTTTGCCTAAGCAGCCTCGGCTGGGACGGCTTTTCTTGAAGGCTACCTCCAAAGCTTATCCTCGTTTAACCTCAGAAAAGAAGAAGAAAAAAGTAAGCCCTGCAAGGCACAGCATGGAGAGTCTTGAAGTGTAATTAATATATGAGCACATTTTAATTATTTGGCTGAAATACACGATGGGAGTAATTTTGTCTGCTAAACCATTTCATCTCCCACCCCCCACCCTTCCAGTTGGAAGGCTTTCGGCAGCTGCCAATGTCCTTTTCAAGGACACATCTTCAGAGTTTTCTCCAGACCAGAAACTCATTGCTGCTTCGTTCCCACCCAGGTTCCAGCAGGGGGTATCCCAGCCCTGGGCTAGGACTCCTTTTAGGGAAGGGGAAGACAGGACTGTTAGGAAGACAAAAACCAGCTCAGTGGGAGTCACCGCCATGATTAGCAGCCAGAGCAAGGTCCTAGAACAGAGGGTGTCTGAGCAGCATTTGGCAAAAGCTAGGATTCTAGAACCAGCCTGCTGAGATTCAATCCCCATCCCTTGGGCTGTAACCTTGACCAGAGATAAGGAACTGAACTTCTGTGAACCTGCTTTCTCATCTATCAACAGAGGAGAATAGTAATAATATCATGGGATGATGTGATCATCGCATGGGCTAAGACGTGTAGAGTGCTTAGATCTCCTCATGCAGCAGTTCTCAATCTGTGGGTCATATCCCTTTGGGGGTCAAACGACCCTTTCACCCTTTCACAGGGGTCACCTGATTCATAACAGTAGCAAAACGGCAGTGATGAATAGCAACAGAAATAGTTGGTTGGGAGTCACCACAACATGAGGAATTATACTGAAGGGTCGCAGCATGAGGGAGGTAGAGAACCACTGTCTTAGTGGGTCTCAAGGAAAGTTTTGCCTTCAGTGGACTGATGGTATAAGAGAAGGCTTTCTGCTCCCATAAAGAATTACAAGGAGTCGGGCTGAGGCCCGGGGGCGCAGTGGTTGTGTGCGAGACTGCGACCTACAGAGCTGACAGTTCAAATCCAGCAGCAGCTCTCCAGGAGCAAGGCTGGCCTTCCTCCTCCCACCAGGGCAGTGGTGCCCACACACAAAAAGAATGACAAGGAGCCGCGCTGACATAGTGGTTATGCATTGGACTGCTAGCTGCAGGGTCAGCATTCTGAAACCACCAGCTGCTCCTCAGGAGAAAGATAGGACTCTCTCTCTCTCTCTGTCTATCTATCTATCTATATATATATATATATATATATATATATATATATATCCTCTCTAAAGAGTTACAGGCTCTAAAACTCACTATGCTATATGGTCCCTGGGAGTCAGCCTCCACTTGATGGCAGTGAGTTGAATGGAAAGATTTACAGTCCCGGAAACCCAGAGCCCCTTCTACTCTGTCCTATAGGATCGCTGAGAGGAAGCAGATTCCATGTCGACAAGCAAACTCACTGCCATCAAGTTAAAAGGGACCCCCTAGAGCAGAGTGGAGCTGCCTCTGTGGGTTTCTATATGGGAGTCATTTTTCTCCCACAGAACAGCAGTTTGTGTCAACCCCAGGGCCTAGCCCACTGCACCCCCCAGGCTCCTTCCAGCTCGAGAGCCGAATTCAAAACTCACTGCCATCGGGTCCATGCCAACAACTCACAGGGACCCTGTGCAGTGTGGTAGAACTGCCCCTGCCGATTTCTGAGAAGATAGTAACTCTTTATGAGTTTCTCCCTGGTTGTTTTGAGCCCAATGGGTAACCCCTCTGCTGCCAAGGAGAGAGAGGGAGAGAATAGTAAAGGAGGGGAAGAGGAGAGAAGGTTAGGTTTGGCCCCACATTTGAGGCAGGTAGACCCAATTTTGATGTGAGAAGACTGAAGCCAGACCCATTCATCATGTCACTGTGGTGGAAGGAACAAGTTTGAAGCATGAGGAGGGTCTAAGGCTTTGTGAAAGGTCTTAGAGCATTTTGGGAACACTGGGACGGGACTGGATTTCTTGGGAGCCTTATCCCCACCCTCCACGCCAGTTCCAGAAACTCTGTGGGCCAGGAACAGGCTCTTCACTGTGTAACCAGGCCACCTGCGGAGGCATGAAAGGCCAAAGTAATACTAGACCAGTTCCTGGTGCTGGGCAGGGCACTTTTT